>LPNX010237760.1:262190-280231 GCA_001517045.1 Pseudotsuga menziesii | reverse complement strand
TTTGCCGATTTTTGCCGATGTTCTGCCGAGATATCCCGAGACGATGTTTCCTGGACCCTGCCGATTTCCGCGCCGCGCCGATATTTGTAACATTGGTTTAAAACACATCCCTTGATCGTGTGGCCAAGATTTAAACTGGGCCCCAGAAGTTGAAAAGACAAAAGGAGTTACCCTAATGAGAATAATAAAAGAACTTCATGAGACTTCATTTGCACACATTCCAAAGTGAGGAAGTGGAGAGGCACAAATTCCAAGGAGTACTTCTGCAAGAGAAAGAGTTTGAACGGAGTTGGAGAGAGAAGACAGCCCAAAGGGAGGGCTCGAATTTCAAGAGGTTGGCACGAGTTTCTAGGAGCAAGGGGGCACACCAGCTGAGAGAAGTCAGCACACCTTCCAAGAAAGATGAGTGGAAATTGTTGACAGTCTGTACAGTGGTGGTTGAGCACTGTTTGACCACATTTTTCGAGATTGAAAAGTGGGCTCAAAGTTCGAGTTTATTTCAGCACTGTTCAGTAGACCGTACAGCAGAGAGGAAGAGGTAGTAAAGCAGGGGTTTTGCTGTTGTTTACACGCTGTCCTAGGCACTGTTGCTGCCTTTTGATGTCAGTACAGAAGCGAATGGGTCTGTGCACACAAAACAAGGATAAATGCAGCCTGTAGCAGTCTGTGCAGTGAGGGCAGAATTCCTGTAGCAGCCTGTGGCATGCATTTCAAAGTTGGAATGCACAAAAACCAAGGTTCTGTCCTGAGTTTTAATGCTGTTATATACTACTGTTGTACACTGAAATTTCTCTCTAAAAGCTCAATAAAATTCTCTTGCAACTCGTTTTCCCCCTACAGAGGTTTTCCAGGATCTTAGACCAAATCACTGTCTGATTTTTATAACAGTATGCTGTTTTTACCTTGTTTTTCACTGCTAAAGGTGCTTAATTAACAGTATATCAATCTAGACTCCACAGTACATTTGTATTTAATGCTTGAGAAAAGTACATGGGTTTTGTTTACTGTTGAAGTCTGATATTGGTGGTTTATTAAGTGTTTGATGAAATCTGTGATGAACTTGTGCACAGTTTCCGAGATTTTAACATCACCAAGACTTACACCGTTGGTCCATTTTTTCACATATGGCCTCCCTTTACAAAATCCCTATGCAGACCTCCATCTGTCTTCCCTCCCCACCCCCACTCTTGCCATATCTTCTCCAAAAGAGACATCAGAAGAAATGTTAGGGTTATGAGCACCAACAAGCCAGCCGATGAGTAAGGCTTCCAATCTGAGTTCCTCAAGCATGGCATCTAATCTCTTGGCTCACATTGCTGATTTATTTAACCACATGGTTTGCTCTGGTTCCCCCCATATACATGAACCAAATCCATCATCCACCCGATTTACAAATCAAGGGCCAACTCCTATCTAATCAACTACCAGAATATCATGGTTGGGCCATTATCGAGTAGGTTCTTCGAAATTCTTTTGTTGCTTTGTAGACTTTAGAAAAATATTTGACAAAAAATTGAGACAAGGCTTGCTCTAAAGGCTTCTTGACATTGCATTTCAAAAACTCTCCTAGCAACCATCATGAGGCTATATGAGTCTATTTTCGGTCGTCTCCATGCTACACACAATGTCTCTAGCTTCATCCAGAATACCATACGAGTTAAGCAAGGGTGGCCCCTCTTGTTGACACTCTTTGGGATATACATTGACAAGTTGGAAAATTTCCTCCACGAGCATATTCAAGACGATGAACATTGCTTCCTACGTCATGTGTTAACCTATATGTTCATCTTCCTTGATGAGTTAATCTTATTGACCTCCTCATATGAGGGTTTACAAATATAAATTGATGCCCTAGTTAGCTTTTATGACCTCTAGCAACTAACAATCAACCTAGGTAAAATCAAGGTTATGAATTTCAATGCGTCAAACAGTGTCGTCTCTAACTTACATTTCTACTTCCAATGGAAGATATTGAGATCATAACAACTTACACCTATTTGGTGTTGTAGTTTGTGGAGCCTCGTTTTAGCATGTGTTAGGCCTTCCAGCCGTGACTGAACAAAGGGTATGGATCTCTCACCCTCCTTGAGCACTAGTGCTTTCGAAATCAATTCCAAGACACCCCATCTAATTTGCACTTGTTGGATACAATCATCAAACCTATGGTCCTCTTTAGTTCAAAGATTTTGGGACTACATTTGTTGTAGACCAACTGGGCCAAAACCAAGAGAGTTGAAACACTACTTTGGCACATCATACAATTGAAATGTACAATCCCATATTCCATTGTTTGGGTTTCATTCGGGACCCATCCTTTTTTCCTTCCAAGTCATCTTTTGTCTAGTCTCCTTTCTACACAAAGTTCAAACCTTCAAGTACTCAACCTTTGGGAGCGAGATGTCCCTCTACCTAGCACTTTGCTCCTTTGAGGACATATCGTCAGCTTGCCCCATAGGGAGGTAGACAAGATTGGTATGTACCTCCTATGGTTTGAGCAAGAACTAAATCAATCCACCCAAGAGAACATCTACAAATTGTACATTTAAGTCGCTTGGACTGCACCCTCAAAGAAAGTTGACTCAAATATTACTTTCTATTTGGAGCAAATCTTGGAGTTGCATGATGGCATCATTGTCCATCCCCCATTCACACGAAGACATTGGATGCATGCACTCAAGATCCTCCTAGGTCAGTTTCGGGTGGGTTCCCACAAATTCCTACAAACAGACAAGACTTACTGAATGTGTCACAAGAGCCTAAGACAAAGATGCATCTCATTTTCAAGTGTCGCTTTTACTATGTGATTAGAGGTTGTTATCAATGTTCCCCCAATTTTCTGGGATAGGGGGATGCGGGAGTGGGGAAACACACATTTGGGACGCGTGGAGACCACCCCCAAATTTTAGGGAAATTTGGGGGGACGTCTCTAAAATTATAAAAATAAAATAAAATATCAAAAAAAATTCTCTAATTGATGTATATCAATGTTCCCCCAAATTTCCGAGACGCGAGGATGTGGGAGCGAGGAAACACGGAATCGACATATGTAGAAGTACTTCCCCAAATTTTAGATAACATTGAAGGGTACGTTGGGGTCTTCAACATAGGGGAACCCACTAGGAATACTACCGATTTATATTAGAATACATAAAAATTGAAAGTCGGAGCATAAATCATTAAAGTCTTTAATTTTATAATCTAAAGATCAATACAAGTTTACAACATACATCAAGTGAAATAAAATGAAATACAACCATACATAAGCTATAACTGATAAAAGAATTCGGAAATACAACCATATTGGACAGCGAAATCAAACTGAGGCTACTGAGAAGGAAAATAGTGGAGGACGTGGCCCTTTATCATTTAATTTTCTATTAAATTTCTTATTTTTTGTTAAAAAACCGTCAAAGGAAACGTGAGGACGCCATTTTTAGGAGAGCAACGTTTCCTTTCCGTGTTTCCTTGAGTTTCCTTCAAACAGGGACGTGGGGGGAGTGCATTTCCAGTGGAGTTTCCAAGTTTCTGAGACGTGCAGGGGCATGGAAACATGTTTTCTACCCTTGGGGATGTGTACTTTTGTTACGTTGATGTATATTCGTGATTGTGCAATGTAAATACTATATATATTGATTTTTTTTCTAAGTAGCACCAAGTAGGGATTGAAAAAAGTGAAAATAATGAGAAAACATGTAAAAAAATATTCTCATAGGCATGGGGAGGGGGGAAACGTTTCGCCAAGGGTCCCCGAGACGCAGGAAACGTGGGAAACGCATCCCCGTGGAACACTGGTTGTTATTATTACCTATACTGGGATTCAAGGGGCTATCTCTCTATGTTTTGTCAATATCCTAACAAGAAATTCCTTGTTCTCCTCATATGAGAGATGCTTAGTCACAAATCTTGGTGTTTGCTTGCCTCATTGCTTGTTTAGACCTCCAAGAGAATCACTTCATACTTCCAAGTTGCCCAATTGTTTTGGAGAAACAAGTGATCTAGAAAGCCCTAGGATACTTCAGACCCTAGACCAGTGAGACCTTAAGTCTCTTCTCAACCTCCCCCATGAGTGGCCGACCAACATTTTCAAGGCATGCAAGGAGGTCTCATTCCAAGCCATAGACCATGCACAATCACACTAACAAACAGGCCAACTCGAGACAGATCTAGAGTAGGGCACCTATCCACCATCAACTACCCCCGAAATTCAACAAAGCAACCAAGTTTCTATCAAGAATTTATTCCCTTCAACCTTGAATGGTAGGAGAACAAGGCTCCCTTGTTCCTACACTCCCCCCAAGATCATACAATAGGGTCCCCTCAACCCCGATCACTCCCTAGAGGATATCATTCACCATTGCATTGACCCTTTCATAGTGATCAATGAATTCAACAAGCAGCCCACATCTTAGTCGCCTCCCATGCCTTCGATCATTAAGAGTAGCAGACCTTGACATCCTCTCTCTCTCTCCCCCATGAGTGCACACTTGCTTAGCAGTGGGATCTTCAATCTCTGGCCTCCCTATAGTATCATTCCACTTATAGTGTATTATCTTTTGGCTAGATTACCAGTGTATAGCTTAGCTGGACACTTAGTTACGTTTCCTTCTTTCCGCTTTTTGCCTTCAATCTAAGCTGTTGGGAGCGAGGAGCAAGAGCAGGAGTGAAAAGCAAAATTTTCAAAAGATTCTGATTTGGGAGCGTTTCGGGAGTGTTTTTTATATAATATATATTTTTATATATTTTGATGCATATATTAAAAAAAACATGTATTATACCAAATTAGCTATAGAAAACATATATATAACCATTAATACACATGTCACATATAACATCAATCATCTAGGAGCTATGACTTGTAGCATTGTCATCAAATGATCAATCATCAACAACATCAATCTTCAAATTTCAACATATAATATTTTCCATCAACAAACTCTAACAGTCTAACAAATAACATCAACCATGAAATGATGTTGAATTATTGTAACTTCGAAGAATATTCTAAATATATATTTTTAGTGGTCCCCGATGCTCCTATCAGGAGAATCACCTGTATTTCTTTGTACCCCGATGTTCCTATCGGGAGAATTACTAAAAGTCATGAAGAAGTCCCCTCCGTTGTAAGTCGGGTCATTAGTACCCAGGTTGTGGTTACTCGAGTCTACATAACTGAGTTAGGATTACACGATCCTACATAACTGAGTCAAATATTAAGTGAACAAATGAATATAAATAGAGGGAGGCGCTCCTCATTTGAGACACACACTCACGTGTGTAGCGCATAAGAGAGAAAGAGAAAGAGATGTAGCTGGAGAAGGAGGAGGATCAATCTTTTGGGTTTTTCCTTTTATCTTTTGGGGTATCTATATTGAGGAAGCTTTTGCTGAGTTTTTCCCATTAGGGTTTTCCCAGGATAAATCTTTGTGTTCTTTTTGTGTGGTTGTGCTTGTCTATCTTTCAGTGATCTTTTGGCTTATGGTTATGCTATTATGATGCTAAATGTTTTAAGATCTGATATAACAATTAAAAATTCAACAAATGAAACAAAGCATCATAATATCATATTCAATACCAAAGAGTTGTAAGATCATAAGATGATAAGAATCAAGATGCAGTCAACAATTTAAAGTTCAAAACTTTGAACTTCAAAGTAGGCCATAATGTTAACAAAATAGGCCATAATAAACATGAAATACAAAGTATTATGATACTATCTACTAATCTACTAGGTTTTCCTCTTGCCACGAGAAACTTCCAATTTTTTTTCTCATGTTCTAGGTGGAATAGGAGCTATTGAAAGTGATCATGGAACACGAGAAGAAGATGAATGGCCCCCACGGATTGTCGGACGTTGTGAAGCTAAAGGCAAAACTCCTGCATCTATAAACCTGCTAGTGGTTGGGGGTGGCATCTCTGATGTATGAATCGGATGAGGATCACCCTTATGATCACCCAATAGTTCATCCTCCAAGCACTCTAATGCAATGGCTCCATCCTCCACATTAGCCTCCTCTGGATTGTTGTCCCAAGTCAAAAAAGTTCTATCATTCTTGGCCACTTCACAATAATGGGGCAACAGCCTCAAGTTGTAGTGCACATAAACCAAACTTTCGGCTCGTTCTGTATTCAAACTATTTCTCTTGACGTTGTGGATGAAGTTGTAGGTGCTCCAACACCTCTCTGCAGAAGAACTATTAACAACCAGTGAAAGCACCCTCACCGCCAATTTATGCAAATATGTGGCACCACTGCCATACATGTTCCACCAACGGATAGGATCCAACCTCTCTCGAGCTTTGGTTGCATGCAAGGTACCAAAGACTCCATGTTCACTGATGTATTGGCTCAATTCACTCCATACTTGAGCACACTCCTCATCAAGGACCAACTTGTCTAATGTAAGCATATACCCATTTTGCACCTCTGGATCTGTGTGTGGTCTTTTCCTAACTCCACTGCCAGGTGTAGGTTGGGCCAACCAAGATGGAGAATAATATTTTGGGGTAAGGACATATGCAAGGGCATGGAGTGGAGCATTCAAATTATCCCACCCTTTGACCACATGTTTATGAATATGGTCATACAAGATTGCATCTCTTTGCTCAACAGTGTCTTCGATATGACCAAGCATGCTATCCATTTGCTCATACACCTCCCCAATCACCGGCTGATCTGTATCTACAAAACGAATCATATTATAAACGGACTTTGTGAACTGTAGAACATATTTAACCTGTGTCCAGAAATGACCATCAAGAACGGTGTCCTCCACCTCCTGAAAGTCATGTCTATCAGATGCGCTTATAGCTCTGTCTTTCAATCCCTGCCATGAATCACTTGAGACCATACTAGCCAATGCCTCTCTTACCTTCAAAAGCCTCCTGAATGTGAGGTAGTAGCTACCAAATCTAGTCTTCGCAATCTTCAATAGCTCCAACCTAGAGTGATTGCGAAAAATGTGGTGGGCTATGCTATGATTGGTGATAAATTTTATCATTTTCTTACCTCTCTTGTACAAGGTACCAATCCATCAGTAACTAGGGTCCATCTTAACAATATCATGCATCAAAAGGTTCAATGTGTGAACTTTGAAGCAAACACCATGACCAAAATATGTTGGGATTCTTGTCCCCAATGATTGCTCTTGCAACCTTGCAATTAGCAGCATATCTGTGATGACTTGAATGACATTGTATGGCCCAATCGTTTAAATAGTGTCAAGTAAAGGTCGTGCAATATTGATACCAGTCTTGTAGCGATCTGAGTAGCCATGAGTTGAAAGGAAGACCGCACCACTAACAGACACACCAAGAATATTTATCAATGGCTTTCCTTTAACTTTTTTCCACCCATCAGATACAAGAGATACCCCATATAATGACCAATCATTTGTAAAATTTCCAAGAGCACTATTGATTTTGGCTCTTTCCCTGTCAAGTCCCACGGTTCTAGCTTTGTAATACCCAGGGCTCCGATATCCTTAAGGGGCACTGTTGATGGCTTGTACCATTTCATGCCAATAGGGTGAGCGAAGAACATTGGATGGCACACCACATGCATAGAGAAACCTGTAAACTTTTGAATCCACATCATCTCTGCAACCAAGGTCAAGGAAATCTGGTAATGTTTTTCGCATAGGCGAGAATCCACTAGCATGGGTGGATGATGATCCAGATCCACCACTAAACATTCTCTGAGGGGATTCATATTCAACCCTTGATCTCTTGGAATTGTTTTGAGCGGCCTTTTCTTCCATCCTGTATTTGTTTCTTTCTTTACCTGACACTTTGTCACATGTTTTGACTACAGTAGCCTTACCTTGATCGCATGGCATAATCCCACACAAATGTTTTCTCACACGGGTATATGAACCTGTGTAAGTTTTATTACAATGGAGGCATGTAAAACTTTGTGGTTCCACCCCCTCTCCCTCCCCAAGCCTTGTCACATACTTCCACAAAGGTGTTGTGTCTTTTTTTGGCCCCTCATCACTCTCAATCTCCTCCTCCTCCTCCTCCTCCTCTCCCTCTTCCTCCTCCTCTCCATGGTATGTGCGGCTCCCTATCTCTTCATCCTCATCATTGCCACCACCAAATCTACTTCCCACCACCACCATCATGAGAAGAATCGGAACCAACCACAAAAACCACATACCCATCATGCTTGTTGATTCAAAATGAGAATCACTTCTTGCCTACAATAGAACGATGGAGAAGAAGAAATTGGAAAGGTAAGGAAAAAAACACATACAAGATTTAAAATTTTAACATAGTGAAATATTTTTTTCAAAAACAAACAAAGATTGGGTTTTTAGAGTTTACCTCTTTAGCTCTTCAAGGATGGTTGAATGTCTCTATGGAAGCCTTCAATCTTCTTTCCAAGCTCTCACAAATAGAAGCTTTCAATCTCCCCTCCAATCTCCGTTCCAAGCTCCTACAAATTTGCTCTCAAACAACTAGCAAAGCCACTAGGGTGAAAACAAGCAAATGAGGAATAGAATGAGTCCAAATGGAGGCCAATAGTGTTTATAAACACTAATTAAACCCTAGGCAACCATCAAAATACCTTTTTTTGCAAAAGACAAAATGAGAAGAAAAAAAATGCATGACGCAGAATCGCTTAGGGAGCGATTTCGGGAGTGTTTTTTTCCCTTCGGAATCGTCCCGGGAGCGCTATTGAATCACTCCAGGAGCATCACTACTGAATCGCTCCCTCAGCGATTTCGAAAAAGTCAGGGAGCAATTTTTTTTGGACAGAATAGTGATTCCGAAAAATGCTCCCGAGAGGAATCGATGAAGAATCGTGATTCCAAGAGCAATTCCCCATCGATTCCTCCTGGAGCACGAATCGGGAGCAATTCGTCAAGGGGAGTGATTCCCCACAGCTTAGCTTTCAATATTGTTTTAGGAGTTTCTTTCGCAACCACTGTTCCATTGACCTACTTTTGTGGCCTTTTGTTGGACATGACCAAAATTATCTTTCTCTCAAAGATATCTTTCTTTTGTGGCCTTTTGTTGGAATATGACCAAATAATTGTCCCTATTGCCCACCTATTTCGACTAGGTGGCAACTTTATGTACATGAAGATGTACATAAATGTACAAATTGTACCTTGGAAAAATCTGCTCAGATTTTTCCCGCTCATATTTTTCCCGCAGATTTTTCCCCTTTGTAAAACGAAATGTCTGCTCCCCTACGTGGGAAAATTAATGTAATTCTATGTGCTAGTGTGGGTCATATGATATGGACGCCACACCATGGAACTGGTTGTTAGGGAAGTCCCCTCATCGAGTGTTTTTTCTCTTTCCAATTAATCTTGTGCTTTAACGATTTTAATTGGTTAGGTTTTTCACTCAAAATCCTCCAAAGTGGTGACGGGCGTTCTAATGATCAAGTCCATGGGGTGGCTAAGGATTCAAAATGTTATTCGTGACCATGCTAGACATTTGTATAGAGTCTTGCGGAGTTTCGTTATGTTGTTGTATTTTTATTTTTCTAGTTAATTAATTTTACCCCTTGGTGGTTAATTAACTAGGTTTTGATGTAATACTGTAATTGCTCAAGCATTGGCAATTTGTAATACGGGCTATGAATGCAAGGTAAATTGCTATGAAACCCCCTAAGCCACTGCTTCGAGTCCCATGTCATTCTGATAAGGGGTTGAGGAGATAGACCATTTTTGGCTAGGCAAGGTCTATTTTTCCTAGGGAATTAATTAATTTCCCTAAGTCAAAAATTCATATTATTTGATTTTGAAGGAAAAAATCAAATAATGCCATGGTAATTTTGTTTGGGGGTTGCTAAGCCTAGGAAAATTTATTTCAAATTTTTCCACCCCCCCATGGCCAAGATATTAATTTTTGAAATTTATTTTTAAAATTATCCTAAGTAAAAAATTGGGAAATTTTAAATTAAATTTTAAAAATTAAATCTAAGGTGAATTAGTATATTTAGCCTAAGTCTAAAGGTTAAATGTTTCTTTGGGAGCAAAGAGCCAAAGTCTAAGCCTAGCATAGAGGGCAACATGACTTAAGCATGGTCCAAACCCTAAATAAAAGGGGGGCACTACATTAAGAGGTGGCTAAACCCTAAGTTTAGGGAGGCGCTAGATTAGAGGAGCCAAGTCCAAGGGTAAAACCCTTCCAAAGTGGGGCGCTAGTGTGATAGGGGGCTCTAAAGATGGCGGCCACCCTACAAACTCCTCCAAAGTGGGGCGCATGCATGTGAAAGGGCCCACAAAGGAGGCGCTAGATTAGAGAAGACGCCACATATAAAGGAGGGCGCCACATATAGAGGAGGGCGCTAGCTTGGAGGAGGCGCCTAGCTCTTAGGCCCACAAAAGTAATCTCAAGAGGGCGTCTTGGTGAAAACCCTAGATCTAAGGGTGTAGAATGGCTGAGGCATGGATCAAGCACTCAAGCCATGGATTGAGGAGGCACCTAAGCCATTTGATTGGTTGAGAGGGGTGCAAAGTCAAAACACCTAGATCTAGTGGTGGAGATCTAATCTAGATCTAGATCTAATATTGGCCATTGATCTTCAAAGGGTTGGGGTTGCTCCTCAACTATATAATGAGGGTCTCACTCCCTCATTTGATATCAGATCTTTCATGCTATTGTTATGCTGCTGAAATCTTTCCTTATTTTCCTCTCATATTCTCTCAAGCATTTGGCCCAAGCCTCTTTCTATTGTTGTATTGAATCTTGCTCTAGTTGGGCCATAATAGAAGAAAGCTTTGGAGGCAAATTGTTGGTGTGGATCTCTCATCTCATGCTTGGATTAGTGAAGTAACCTTGTGGATTTATCAATTATTGTTGCATTTGTTTAGCTTGGAAGCTCTCCACAAAGTATTTTGTGGAGAGACTTGTAGGTAGAAGTATTCTATCTTCATCTGTGAGTAGATTGGTAAGATTCTACAAAGTATTTTGTAGGATTTATTTTTGTGCTCATCTCTTGGCTTACTTGTTGCAGCTCTAATAGATTTGTTTTGCAGGGATCTAAAGCTAAGAATGGCTCCTCCAAGGGTTTCTTTTTTCAAATTTGTATTTTCGTCCATATTTCTTTCTCTCCTAAAATTGAGTTTTATTCACTGTATAGTGAATAAAACCCTTGTTTTAGGGCTTTCTTCCATTGTAGATTAGTATAGAGTTATAAATATGCTGTTAATACATCATTTAGATGCCCAAAAGTTCATTTTCTGAATATTAAAATTTCATTTTTTCAAAAAATTCATGTTCAGATTTTTTAATAAAATTTCTGGGTTTTGTACTAATCTGTGCTAACTTTCTGATTTAGTTTTCTGCAGTAAATTCCAGCAAGTAAAGTTGTTGGTTTTTTGCAGGTTTATGCACAGAAAAGGGGGTTATGCTGCCCAAATTTGCTTAAAAAGGCCCCAGAAAAATTTGGTCCAAAAGAGGCCCAAAAACCACATTTCTTCTCTTCTCTTCTACAAGATTGTAAACCCCAAAAGAGAAGTTCTCTTTGGGGTATTCTCTAAAGCTTTAAAAGCTGTTGTAAATCTGTGTATGAGGAGTGTAGGGATAGCCTAGAAACTAGTTACTTAGATTTACTTTTATGCAAGTTTTATTTCTGTTTACCCACCTTCCCTTAAGGGATTGAAGTGAGGTTAAGTTATTCTTTTTTTTTATTTCTGTTTACCCACCATTCTCTGTGACAGACCACCATCTCTGTTACAGAGATTGTTGTGCGGTTAGGACATTGTTTAGCTAATTGCATTTTCCTTTAAGTTTCAGTTCAAAGTAGTTAAATTTAAAGTTTATTTTCTGACAAAGGTGTAACCATACAACCCACCGATCCGGTGTATCCTCTGTCCCACTTGTTATCTCCCTTTAGGGACTTCAAGTTGGGTATGAAAAACAGGAGAAGTGGAGGCTTAGTTTAATTAGAACAACTTCCTTTTTCTGCTACAAACCTTCACATTTTGCTTTTCAGTCCAACATCAAATACCAGCATCTCCCATAAGGGATACCGCTTGGTTGATCTTGTTGATAGTATAAAATTAACCTTGCATGCTAATCACCAAGATTTAAAATTTACCCCCTAAAATTAACCAACAACGAATTTAGCCCCTATTCCTCTACTCGGTTATCACCCTTCGGGGTACTCACGAGATACGACAGGGGGTAGAGGAGTTTTAGTTTAATAGGCATCCATCTTGATATTTTTCCGGTTGATTAAAAACAGTGACCTCGGAAGCGACTTGGAGTAGAAGACCGTGGGGGGTCCCTAGGCGTTCTACGTCCTCCTTGTTGAGCACCGAGGCATTGGGGTTTGACCTGGGAGCTACGAGTAGGCTTTGCTCCCACTTTGTTGAGCGCACCAGCATTCCTTCTTTGACTTGAAAAATACTAGATTGGGGTAGTCACACCACTGGTTCGAAAACTAAACTTCAAGAGGAAAAACCTTAATAAAATTTACCTAAAACGAACCAAGAGACATTGCAAAACCAGTTCTATAACATTTTCATTTCAACAACATTTCACTCCAATATTGCATTTGTTTCCTTTCAGTTGTTGTTGCACCTGCAAAGCAAAACTAGTAATTGTCTAACTTGTGGATATTAATCAACTGGTTTACATTTTCTGTTATTTATCTGAGCATTGGTTAACATCAAGTTATTTCATAATATTACTGCTCAACTGTCTAATATTGTTCATATTACTCAACTGTGATTATATGATTTTTCATTTATCTTGATAATAGTGTTTATAAATCTTTCATAACTGTGTATATTGTTCATAGTTTGTTTTTTCATCTCATTGCTAGATAACTTAACCTGTGAGATAATTAACTTAGACTGCATCCATTGAAAGTTGCATTCTCTGACTCCATTACTTAGGCACTAGTTATATTAAAAGGATTGACTGTCATTAAAATATTGCATCTTGCATTGGTTTGATTGTCATCTCTCAAAACCTTAGCCTCACACCTTAATAAGATCCCTTTAATTTGTAATTAATTAATAAATCTGGAACTTAGTCTTCCGTAGGGACTTCCCCCCTTGGCTCTGTTGGGATCTTGCCTAAACGGAGGAGTTGTGAACTGTGGTGACAATGGTCCCCAGCTCTCGCTTGCCCCCAAGGACACACATAGTAGGTTGTGACTTTCCTATGCCTTAAAGTGTGAATTAGGCGGCAACAGTCCCATTGACCTACTTTTGTGGCCTTTTGTTGGACATTGACAAAATTATCTTTCTCTCAACTTATCATCTTGATTCTCAGTTTGATCATTGCTTGGATGTCAGCTTTCATCATGATCCTGTTGAATTGAGGATGGCATAGGTATTTCATGAGGCAGTTCAGAAGAGTCATGGTTTTTCTGCTCTCTTCTTATTGACGAATGACCAGCCATGCTCTGAGTTGCAGCCAGCAACCTTGCTAAATTGTTTAAGAAATTCAATCACCCATGCCACTGCACCATACAAGAATAATATGTTACTGGAAACAATATAATCATTTCACGTGTGCAATTGCAAAGAAAACTAAGAACTGTTGATGATCATGTTTCTCACAATTATTCTGAGAAGGATGTTCTCAACTAAAATGAAACCAAATTTTAAGCTCTAGGTTTGTCAACCTCAACTATCATGGAGGTCAGGAGTGTCCTTGTATTATTTATTGAAAGATGAACTATAATCTTTAAAAGGTCACTGTTCAGGTCAGGTTAAAATTCAAAATAGCAAAAACGATTTTTGAAAAAGCAAGCAAATAATCCTCTAGTAATAACTTAACGAGCACAAAAAACAACAAAAATAACTCTTTCTTCAACTCATTAGTCAAGTACGGGTACAATATCTTCATTTTCATCTTCTATTGGACATAAATCCTGACAAGATGTTAGATCGTTACTGAATCCCAAGCAAACACAAAAGATAGTAATGATGAATACTTTCAGACATTATAGAATGTACATACCGCTGTTGAGACATGGGTGAAGCCTCCTGATGGTCCTAGACGAGCCAATCCAAAATCTGACAACTTCGGATTAAAGTCCTCATCTAAAAGTATATTGGATGACTTCAAATCTCGAAAGATTATCTGCAAGATGATACATAATAACAAAATGCAGGTTCCTCAAACTGTAAGTGTAGAGTTTCATCTATTGTCTAACAAAAAAGGAAAAACAGACAAAGATAATTACAATAATTTCAGATAAGCAGAAGAATTGTTTAATCAAATATGTCCACCGTTTCATAGAAGATATGATGCTTCTGAATTGAAACTTGTTCCCTTCATTATATATCTGACTTAATCAACCAATTGTTGGTCTTAGAGTCTCATTTCTTCCAATTCATAAGTTTTCTAATGGTTACTTAGCAATATTGGGTATCTCTGGGTAAACCATATTACCTTCCTTTTTGCAAATTAAATTTTATAAAGAGCAAGCAATTTCCTAAAAACTCGTCATGCACTAACTTATGCGAGCACAGAAATAACAGGAAGCTAAGCTACCAGCTTCCATCTTCAATCTACTTGTCAGGAAGGACAAAGGGAGGGAATTTGCCAGCTACCTCATTGGAAACCCTCTTCTATTATTGACAGTGCTCAGGATCCAATTGTTGGATAACCATTCTGTTTGTTGGTACCGTGTGGGACTGGATGCCCCATTCCCTGCCAATGGAGTATTGGCGGATACTTTAACATGGTAGTGTGGGATAGTGACCATGTTATTGGGAACACTGGAGTGGGCACGCTAGCAGTCCCAGGCTTACAGAAAGAATGGTTTGACCAAATGTAGATTTGTTCTAGGGATTTTGGATATCGATCCCATGCAAGACTCTATGGAAACGGCTAGATGGTATCTGTGCTGCAGGGAAACGCTCCCGGTTTTGGGAGCGCTCCCTACCTCTCCTATACAAAAAATCCTATACTAGGTTGATCATTTCATGACAATGTTTTAGTACCTCCCTTCTTTGCCAAGCTCCTATAAAAGTTGTTATGGTTGGTCATTTTTTATGACAATGTTACAAGTTATAACTACTAGATAATTGATGTTATATGGTTCAATCCATGTTTTCTATACCTAATTCAACATCCTACATGTTTTTTAGATATAAATCCATAAAAATATATTAAAATATATTATATAAAAAACGCTCCCGAAACGTGAGCTTTAGAAATTTTCGCTTTTCACTCCACTCCAGGATGGTATACTTAGTCTAATTGGTAAACTGGTCCAGCCAGGATTCAAGCACCCCTGGACAGGTCCTGCAGAGGATCCAATCGCTCAATGTTGTTGGATAACCATTCTGTTTGTCAGAACTGTGTCGAGGTTCTGCTCTATGTAAGCTCCAAATGTCCTGGTAACAGACTATAATAGTGAGACTGAATGCCCCATTCCTTGCCAACGGAGTATTGGTGGATAGTAGGATACTTTATCATGGTAGAGTGGAGTGGTGACCATGTTAATGGGCATGCTAATAGTCCCAGGACTACAGAAAGAAAGGTTTGGCCAAATCACATGCAAGACTCTTTGGAGACTGGTGGATGGTATATTTAGTCCAATTGGTAAACTGGTCCAGCCAGAATTCAAGCATTCTTGGACAGGTTCTATGCTAAGCTTCTCAAGGCCACTAGTTCAAATCATTTACCCATCTGCACATGTCTTTGCTAGAGGGAACACTGACTTTGCCTTCCCCTTGCCTGTCAGCTTAATGGTTCACTATTGTAGTCATGGGAATATAAGCCATTTGAAAAGTATAAAAACTTGTCCCTAGGTCAACTGGCAACTCATGCTGGATCTTTTTGTGTGAAGTTGTCCAAAGAACAAGCAAGTTTCTTAAAGGTTAGGGGCAAATGATAGCATGGAACTGTAGTGCCAGAGAGTGACAACTTAAGCAACAGCTCAATCATGCTTTAAGGGATTTGAAACAAGATTCTTCTAATCTTGTGAAGCAAACTTGTGTTTGAGGTAGTGAACAACAAATTTGTATTTACCATATCAATGTTTCAAACCACACTCGAGTTCATCTTCAGGGTTGAATGAATGGATTACAAGAAAGATAGCAAACTGGGAAAATTATTAATATAGACTACTTAAAGGAGAAAAGTGTGCAACAATGAGTCCGCCTCATAACCAAACCAAAGTTAGTACCAAATTTATGTTATTATACTATTAAACCATGCTTAGAAGACTATAGAGGTTTCTATTAAATAGCCATAAGATAAGATAATTTTAATAATGTTCAACGAAAGAACATAAACGTAGGTCAATGGGACTGCTGAGTAAGAGGTACAAAGCAGAAGCACCAAAATGGCTCCTATGAAGAGAAAGCAAGATACAAAAAGTAAGGTGTAAATCTAAGCTAAGGTCTGCAAATCCCTAGACCACAAGTGTGGATGGTCGTACTAAGAGAAGGATGTACAAAAGGGATGGATCCAACGACTGAAGAGCAAATGATTCTGATGAGGATGCAAACAAGTCATGTTCCGCTAAATCCATCTCTCCTAATGTCTGAGACAAAATGGAGAAAACTAAGTATAGAATATTGGCCTGAAGAACAGCTGGGGGAAGATCCATACCATCTACTAAACTACTTTGTGAAATGAGTCATCCTCTGCTGGAACCTAGGTGGTATCATCTGCCTACTGGTAATGGATATGGTCAGACAATGACACGAAGGTTGCGGGGGAGGGGGCAAGGTGAAAAGGTCCCTCTTGTCCTGTGTTGATTTTTCCTGAGCAACATTGAGAGCCATTCTCTTAGGAGAATAGGAACATCTAGTCAAGGACCAGGATCTGGAACCAGTTCAACACTGGAGGACTCAACCTTGAGTTAAGTAGCCATTTTGTTGAATGGAGACATCTAATCAAGGACCAAGATGTGGAACCAGTTTAGCACTAGGGGGTTTAGCCTAGAGCTAAGAGGTCATTCTGTTGAATAGAGACATATGGTCAAGGACCACGATGTGGAACCAGTCCAGCACTGGGGGACTCAGCCTAGAGCTGAGTGGCCATTCTTTGAATGGAGGCACCTGGTCAGTTACCAGGAAGATGAACAAGTCTAGTATTGGGGCACTCGGCCTAGGCCTGAGGGCCATTCTCCAGGAGAATGGAGGCGCTTGGTCTGTTACCAAGTATTTGACCTTGGGTCAAATTATGCAGCCTATGGCTGAGACACCTGGTTTGTTACCAAGATATCACTATAAGTCCTAGACCAGGTGTGGGCATGTAAGGCACTCTGACCCTCGATCTGTGGGCTTTGTGATCTTCTCCAAGGCTTAGCAACCCTTGGTAAAGACACCTAGTACCTAATCTTGGTGTCACATGGAGTGTGAGATAAAAGCATTAGTAATTCTCTCTATTTATGATGATGTAATTTGAGTGGGGATGAAGGACAATCTTGACCACTTGTTTTGACCACAGGGCACTTGAAGAAGACTAAAGGTAAAAGTCAAAAATACATGAGGACCCTTAAAACCACTAAGGAGTCAAAATGAAAGTGCAAAAAGACCTTTAGTCAGTGTTGCCAGAGCGTGGAAGCGAAGCGGGTGCGGGTGTGGAAAGCGGGTGCGCGGAAGCGTGTTTTTCAAAAAATGGCCGGAAGCGAAGCGTGGTCGAAAGCGTTTTTATATATATATATTCAAAAGAAAACATGTAGAATGTCAAACTAGATGCAAAATTTATGAAACATGTATGTTTGTGATACTTCCAAATTTAGATTGAGATACAATTTCATTAGAAATGGCAAATGGACCTTCAATTGTAACTATATATGTAGGTGTTGCTTTTGTTGATCAATGATTTAACTTTTTTGACAGTAGACAATTTTTCAACATTAGTGACATTCAATTCTTCATATTCGATTACATTTGTGAGGGTTCCACAATCTATAATTTATACCTTGATTTTTTAACATATAGTTGATTCGCTAGATGCAGTGGATGTCTCTTTGTCGATAAATGAAAAAGAGCAAGTTGCATGTGCAACCTCCATAAGCATAAAAAAATATAGCATAAACATGGGTTGACTACAACCAAAACACCTAAATAGCAAAGTCAACAATTTAAGTTGGCTTATGTC
>LPNX010237760.1:233600-261740 GCA_001517045.1 Pseudotsuga menziesii | reverse complement strand
GGTTCCGGGGTCGGAACCGGGGGGGGGGGGGGACGCTTCGGCAACTCTGCCTTTAGTAGCACTAAAGGTAAAAGTCAAAAAGATAAAAGAATAAAATAATATTATTTTGTTCTTTTGAGTTTTGGTCCTCTTACAGCTGATTCAAAGGCTATAAGAGAAGATCAATCCATTTCATTTTGACACACACACTTGCTCATGATCTTACAGCTGCTCAAGGAATATTTTCGCTGGTCTTGAAGAGAAGGATAATTTTTGTGGTTATGCCCTAGCATGGAGGATTCTAGCTAGGGCACCCACTTTTATTGCAGTCAAACCCTAAACTAGGGTTTCACCCACGATGAACCTATTTACCCATGGACAAACCATCCTGAGTTAGCTAGTGTAGTAGATGCTGATGACGAAGCCAGTAGCTCCCATGTTCCTGATGATGTTAGGTCATTGTCTCATTTGTCTTTAGAATACGGTAACCTAATACAGGTCCAAGATAACTCTTTAAGTTGGGAAGAGGACGTTTTAATAAATGATGCACCTAAAGGAGACTTTAATCTTAACAACCTTGCTATGTTCCAGATTCCTTCAGTTCCTCCAAATAATGTTTTATCTGCCTACCCTCTCATCCCTAATTTCCTCTTGCCACCTAAGTCATCTAGTAATCGTTATCACATATATAGTAGTCGGGATACCATATTCTATTTTTCAAATACAATACATTTTTCAGCCAGATCTCTTACATATGAGATGCTGAGATGAGCAGTTTTTTTTCGGATCATTATTTTATTTGTGGACTATTGTACTCTACCATGTCAGGACTGAGTCTCAAGACACTCAGATTTGAAGACTGATGTAGCCATTTAGTCATGTACAGAGCAGTTATAGATGCCCAGATTTATATCAGTACTTTCTCATTGGATAGATGATGGTTCTGTTGTCCGTCGATTGCACACCAGCAACAAAAATCTTTCGAAAGTTGTCTCCTCACTTAGGAAAGTGGGAGAGGTGTGACCTTGGGGACAAGCACAGAGCTAGGTACTATCACCTACTCCTAGCTCCTCCATTTAAGCTAACTCCTAACGAAGCCAAAGGGGGTAGTCCCTAACAAAGAGTTTTCTATGGCTCAATGTTTAAGTTAAGTTTTAAATGTGTTGGATGCGGATGGGTGTTGTTTAGGAGTTACTTGTGATTAGAAATGATTAAGTTTATGAATGTGACACGTAAATCAGAGCAATCCCCGTTGCTAGCAAGAGACTGAAAGATAAGCAAATATTCCAGACTTGTAACTTAAGCATTCAGATATAATCAGCAAAAATAGACCATAGAAAGTTGATCAAGATAGAAGATTACTCAATTATGATGAAGGACCAATGCCTTATGGAGTCAAATAAATGCGTGAAATAAAGTCTAGGAATTAAGTTAGTAAATAATAAATATTAGGTTTTGCAAGTGCTCTTGGTAGGTTTTAAGAATTTTAAAAAATGGTCTTGATTAGGGTGTCAACGAAGGTTTGTCAAAACCAAGAGACTCTTCTAAGTTTCCTCCGTTTAAGACATGTCGGGCCCGCCCAATATCCCAGGCTGATATTGTCAAGTGACTAGCTAGCCGGGAATCTAAGACAGCGGGAGGTTCCGGTGCCTCTAATAGGAAGTACTTTGGAAGGATCCCTACAACGTCAGTGCGTTGGTTACGGGTGTTTAAGGGTTATTAAATTACTCTTGTAGGGTTTAAAGATCCAATGCCATTTCTGGGTATTCCGATCTAGGATCGATCAGAGCATACTTCGGCAAGGAGGGAAGGGAGTTAATTAATTAAAGGGGTATGTGTGTTGAAGATTTTATTAAAACAATTAATTAGACTCTCCAACAGAGAGTGCTCTTGACCCCATCTTATGACAGTGGTTCAAGAGACTTGGCTAATCTATATGAAGCTAATGCAGGGATTGTGCAAACCTAGGATGCTCTCCGATAGAGAGTGCTCTTGACTTGTGTTTTTGCAAGTTCAAGAGTCTTAAATAATTAATTGATTAAACAAGCACAACAATTAAGATGAAAGTGGTTTATTAAACTCTCCGACAGAGAGCACTCTTGATCCACCTTATGGTGAGATTCAAGAGATTTTGGTTCGTTTTAAGATTTGACAATTATATAACAAGATACCAAAATGCAATAATAAATCTAGCAATTAGTGTTTATGCTAAGGAACAACTAGCAATTAGTAAAAAATGGAAACTAAGACTAAGCAAAGAACTAAACTAATTGCTTAAAGGAAACTACACTAAAAAAATCATGAAAAATGACACAACACCCTTCCCCCAAATAGGGGAAGTATAAAAGAAAGGAGACCTGCTCCCAGTAGCCCTTTTTATTAGTTTTTTACAATGATGATGTGTTCTTTGCTTCTTGGAAGAACAGGTAAAGAAGGGGATTGAGAGAAGAGGGAGAGAGACTTTTTGTTCTTTTGCACTCCTTGCTTGCTTGTAGCCTTTGGGCTCTCCTTCACCTGCCTGAAACTAAGAGATCTAGACATACACTTATTATAGGATTAGTTGATAAAAATAACTTGAAAATAAATCTACGAACTAAATAAAAACAACTACCCAAACTTACCGAAAAGAAGGGAGAGAAGAGGAAAGAGAAAGGCAAGGCAAGAGAGGGGGAAAGGAAGTGGAAAAAGGACAAAAGACAAGTCAAAGAAGGCTGGAAACTAAGGGAGAAAGAGGGCTGCAAATCAAAGAAATAAGGCTGTAAATGAGGGTGAAAAAACCTGACAGTACAGCCCAAAAGATGGCCCAAAAAGAGGATGGAAAGGGGCTGCAAAAGAGGGCTGTCCAAAAGGGTAAAAAGTGGGGAAAAGTGGACAGCAAACTAAGGGAAGGAATGGCTGCAAAAAGTAAACAGGGCAGCCAACCGGGGCAAAGGCTAAGTGAATGAATGTTCACTTTAGCCAAAACGTGCCCTAATCCCAAGAAAATAAAGATTTTATAAAAATTTGAGAGATGAATAATATGAAAGAAACACTCAAACCTGTGGTACTTTGATGGCGTTTGGATTCTTTTGGATCTTGAAAATTTGGAAGTTTCCTTGGCTTTGAGAGGAAAGGATGCACCTGAGCTCGAACTCCTACTCATTTCAATGAGATGACCTGCACAATTTCAACTCAATACTTGCAAACAATGGATTAGATCATGTATGTTTGGTAAATAAAAATATAAAGAGCATGTCATACAACTGAATAATCGATGCTACTCTAATTCATAGAAACAAAACCATAAAATATCAAATTGTAACATCAAATGATCAATCTTATGTGCTTATAGAAGCCTTCTAAAGCATGAGCTATTATCCAATCCTAAACAATAAAAGACAAAAATTGAAACATTTCACCTCATTTGCCAATTGTTCATCCAGATTCACACACCATGTATGCCTCCAAAGCCTTAAAATTTTATTCCACGGTTGCAAAAGCAACAAGCATTACAGCATTTTTACCAGAGGTTCTTTTTTAAAGATCCATTCTCAATAGAGCTAAAGGAGCCTCTATTTAAAAAATGAGAGAGTGCTAAAACCCTAAAACCAAACTTCATAACCTAACCAGCCTGGCCACCTAACAGAAGAGCCAAACCTAAATCAGAGGACCGGGAGTGAGGGGAGGCCTCCACCCAAGCAAGGCGCCCCCACTCCAACCCTTAACACTGAAATCCACCATCAATTGAGCCCACACGTGTGAAAGGCGCAACAAGTCCGAGAGGGGCGTGAGTTAATGAGGGGAGCATCTGTAATGTTGGTAAACCCATCTTTTAGGTCTGGAAGCATCCTCTGCTAGGTTTGGGAAGCCTACTAATGGTGAAAGCTTCAGTCTTCACCTCGATCAAATCATCGGACCAATGAGTGCTCTCCATCTCATTCTTTAGCTGGAGATGACATGTCTGCTAACTGATAATAAATTAATTGCTCACTTAATGTTGACTGAAGCTGAGTTATGATAACTCCAATCATCATAAGTGCTCCATGCGATGTCATTTAGCCTTTTATTTCACTGAAATTGGATTAATTTGGAGAGTTTTAATTTTCTCCAAAATAATCATTTTTTAATAAAAATTCTTTTTTTTCCTCAAAATTGACTTTTTTGAGAAAAAATGCATTATGTATCCGATTGTTGATCTGAAAGTTGGTTCTGACTGGCTGGCTGATCAAGAATGATTTTTGGCTTAAGGTTAGAGCCTTCAATCACTAAATTCGGAGTCCGGATGACCAATTTATTACAAACGGGTTTTTTCCATTTAATTTATGGAAAAATTAACCCAAAAACCTAGGAAAATAATTAAAAATTTAAAAAAGAATTTTTTCCCCGTTCGAAAAAGATTTTTTCGAAAAAATTTTATATGTCCAGATGACTTAGGACATGACCATGCTCTACTTAAATAATGCCTAGTAGGTTTATAACACTCAGTTGGGCTCTAATAACCCCCCAAGGCCCAGAATTCAACATCGGGCATTCCAGCTTTGGAGGAAGCGGGAGAAAACCTCGTCAATTATACTCGTCTATAGGCAAAGCATAATTGTCAAGGGCAAAAAAACTCCCTGGAATACCTTATTTGAGATTCTATGTCTCAGGAGACCGAACCACTCAAAAATACCCTACTAGCACATTTTATTACAAAACCCGCGAGGGCATGGTCAAAATTATTCAAATCAAAAACTGGCTAGCCAATATTGGCTAGACATGAAGACGGATCAACTGATACACTGGAATCAAACATTGAACATGTCTGTCAACTGGTGGCTCCTCAGGTAACCCAACTATGGTACAAAAAGTTGGATAACAAGTTCAGACGGATTATATGCATGATTATGACTCAGTTTTTATTATATTGTGGTTATGGTTATCATTGCTCTTATACTCATCTTTGTGACATGTATTAACATGTAGAGTCATGATCTGGCAGTCATAATTATATGGACTTGGATATATTTTGTATTATGTATTGATGTCCCTACTTAGATTTGGAAGTTTCTGATCTATACTCATTGGTTTTTCCCTCCTTTGGCAGAATAGAGGTAGTCATTCCCACCATTGTTTTGGCTTGCTAGTGTTGGCTTCATCATTCACTGTCTCCACTCATCTGTTACCTTTCAGTTTTATTTTAACCCGACTTACTACTTAACTTGTGGTATGAAGGACCTTTCCCCACTAGAACCCTTGTTGGACAAGCCTCCCTATTTATATTGTGTCTCGGCTCTGAGTTGGTGACAGAACTTGCCTTTGGTGAGTTGGATTGTATGCCTAAATCATTCCGGTCGGTTGTCCCGATGTTTGGCAATGTGCAGAACTCCCCTTGGTCACTTGAAATGTTGTTGGCTAAAACTGAAAGCTCATGTACTACTTGTGTTGGAAAATGTTATGTATGCACCAATGGAAAATAAAAAATGCTAAACTGTGTTTCTTAACATATGTAAAAAAGGGCAAGAGCGATGAAATGCTAAAATAACCCTTAAAGGGTATAAAAAAAAGGTCCCAAAAAGCAATGGTTAAACATATGCTATATCCAAACATTGTTGACCTTGTAAATTTGAATGTGTCTCGGATGAAAGCTGCGATTAGTTGTGCTTTTAAGCGTTGGTGAAATCCCAAAGGGTCATATAGGCCAAAAAGGCCATGGAAATAAAATTGATGGTCCTAATGAATTTGGATCAAACTTGATGTAGACATGATGCCTAAGTTGAATAAGCACTCTCTGAACAACTCAACCATTTGTGAGGCACTGCCATTCTATGTGTTGTTGTTTGTCTGACATATGGTTATAGTGGATATTCCCCTTCCATATCTAAAGTGTCATGATGTTAAGTAAGAAGTCATCATTTGCCATAGCCTTATCAATTTCATCCTTCACCCTTCACTAGCAAATTGACTACAACTATGAAGTGAGTATAGTCTTGAAAGTCTAGTCTGAGTAATATTAAATAAAAACCCTATATATGTATTTGGTTGATGTACCACCAATGAAATGATTGCTACTTGTTGTGATTGTTGCTTAAATGATTTGTAGAGCATGTCTTAGCCTTATAACACTTGCAGCAAATGGATGATAGTCTGAGTTATATTATTGGTATCTAGTCATTTACAGATAGTTATATTGTCTATTGGATATGGTTGATGATCAGGTAGGGACCTGAGAGGGGTATGAGTATACACCCTAGATGGATTTGAACTCTCTGAGTCTAATGAGATAGTTTGTCTTCAGTTTTGGGCACTTGCAGAGATGGTCAAGCTCATTTTACTCTCTTGATGCAGTTTTGCTTCACAGGATGATGTGTCTGAGCAGGGAGATGTTTTTATTGGATCTCCTAGGGCGTTGTATGGGGAATAGGGGGTGTAGCCACTTGATTGTACCATAGTACCCCCATCCCAGAGAGCCTGGTGAGCTCAGTTTGACAACGCAAGCACCCTAAAGGCTGTTTTGGCAGGTTTACATTCCCCAAGGCAGATTAAAAAATGATTAAATGGCTATTGAAGTAATTGATTTGGGCTACTGAGAGGGGGAAATAACATGGGATGAGTCACGATGATGAGAGTGATGTCCTCCGCACCTTCTTCAGCAGTTGCAGCACCTGATTGGGCCCACACCTATTTTTGGGCATTTTTATATTATTTTCTGGAGCTTTTGGGAGGCTCACGATTTCCTCAAGGAGCCACAAAGTCAAAAAAATAAAATATTATATTATTTTATTGTGCCATGGGGCACCTAGAGAGAGTTAGTTAACACTCCACGGACCCACCATGTGGTTCATTTATTTCTTGTTGAGTGGGGTACCCTCTTTATGGGTGACCTAGTCCACTTTGGTACTTTATGGTTATATTGATCCATGTATTGTATGTTGAGCTCATCTCAACCATTGATTAGAACATTTTATCTTCTAATCTTAGCCACTCGTTTTGAAAGTGGTTAGGATTTTGGTTCTCTCGTTTCTATTTAAAAGAGAGAGCTTCTCATTTGTAAAGGGTCTTTGGCTCTTGGATCTGATTAATAGAAATATTTTTTTGTGGATATTTTCTGGATCTGCTTTGCATCTGATGTTCTTCGGTGGTGATTGGAAAGTCTTTTGCTTCCTAGCATTCAGGAAATTGTTATGATATCTATATTTTTTGGGGATCATTGTCTTGTCTACGGGAGGACAACTTCAGCTTGGGCATTTTTGCAGGGGGGACCTCAACTCGCTTGGAATGTCTTCGTTTTTTATCAGGGAGTTTTCATTAGTGTTGTGGTGACCTATGATTTCTTCTTGCTATTTTTCTGCAGCATATAGTTTCTTTCTCATGTCACAACAAATCTGATATGGTTGACGTTTGTTGTGGAGGAGAGAGAGCGCATTGACTTCCTCGGGCAAACACTGGACATAGAGCTCACTTCAATCTTCTCAAATTGATTGGGATGGCGGGGATCATCATCATCAAGGCATCTACAAGCATTTCCAGGTAAGATCTAACAGGTAAGTCTCTTCTCTTTCAGATCTCAATCCATTGTACCTGCTTTTCTTCAATTTTTCTGAAAAAACTCCTAAATAATAAAAATCAAAAAAATATTTAACCTGGGAACCGCTTGATCTTTGAACAAACCATTTCTGGGTTTGGTAGATCAGGCCTCCCCCTCATTGAATCATCCTCAATGCTACCCTAATTATGACTGGTTTGCCCTAGATCTGATTTTTTGACTGCTCAAACCCCAGCGCCCCACTGAAATTTTGACATTTTCTAGAGTTGACTTTTTCCGAAAAATAATTACATTGATTTGTAGATTAGGTCTTCCTCATTCCAGAACACCCTCGACACTGAGCTAGCCCTAGATCTGAAATACTCACTTTCAGCCTCCTAGCCTCCCTTATTAGATTTTGACTTTTTCCAGATCTGATTTTTCCTGAAATTTTCTGACTTGGGTTTGTAGATTGGGCCATCCTGATCTCATTTCCACTCCAACGCTGAGCTGATAGTCTCCTGGTGGCTCTAGATATGCAGATCTGCCTCTTCAAACCTTAGCGCTAACCCTCCTACTGTTGATTTCCCTATGATCTGAATCTTCTGGGCCAAATCCTTTTCTGGGTCCATAGATCAGGGCATATCCCAGGTGGGTTCACTTAAACGTTGCGTTGATACTGACTCCATTACCCAAGGCTGAACAGGCACTGATCTCCAAGCATAGCGCTAGCCCCTTGTTGACCTCTTTCCCCCGAAATTTGATCGCTTCTTGATAACTCACGTAACCTGGCATTTTCATATCTCTCACTGAGTCTATCTCTTTGGTACTAGACAATCCCAACTCTGTCTTTACTCACACTGTCTCAGTTACGTTTCCCAAGACAGTGGTTATCTTCATCAGTTGCTAGTACCTTAACCCTAGATCTAGTATTACCCCTACAGGTCACTTTGGATCAACCCTCGTATGACTGAAGCCCTCATCCAAAGCCCAAGTCCACTTACTACTATCATCCATAGAACTAGAGTTTCTAATTACCTTACACCTTACGTACCTCAAGCCATTATTGATCTAATTTGGTGTCTAGGTCTGATCTCTCCTATCGAGAGTAGATCTGGGTCTCCCCCGTTGTTGTCTTGGACTTAGATAACATAAAACGAAAACTGCCTTGATTGGCGTGACAACCATCCATTGGGAGTCTAGGCAGTCTTGGTTCCACCTCCTTAGTTGCTTGCCCCTCTACCATCCATCCTAGATCCACCTCACACAGGCAACTACAAGGTTGGTGATAACAGTAATCATAGTCAGAATCTATCTCACATTCCTAGTCCTTCTGCATCTCAATCTGAAGTAGGCCCAACCAAGCTAAAGAGTATGCATATTCATGTTCCTATAGGAGAAGGTCCTAGCCATAGTACTGCTATATCCCGCATGCCTTATTTTTTGAAAGAAGATAGAGACTTCTGGACTGTAGGGGAAACTATCAAGCATGTAATGTCTCCTCATGAGGAAAGGCCTAGTACAAGTACCCAAGAGATAAGGAGAGACATTAAAGAGATCCTAGTTGGCAGCATAGCTATTCCCATTGATGGTGGTTCACCCAGATTTGATGCAGTTCCTTCCAGGAGGAGCTCAAGGATTGTCACCCCACAACCACAAAACCTCGTTGATGTCCATCCCATGCCTATATGTAACATTGAAGTTGTTCCTGAGTCGGTGAATAGGAATAGATTTCCCACAGGAAGCCAAGTCCTTATTTCGAACCACTTACTGCATTTCCGATCAGGGCAAGCTAATGACATTTGGGTTGGACCTTTTTCCGTTGAACGTTGCGTTGGTGACATATGTTTTCTTGTTACTAGCACTGGAGGACAGATCCTGCTTCCTGTCAACCAAAGGGATTTAAGGGGTTACATCCCCGACCTCACTTAGCCTTGAGTCCTTTCTTGCCTAATAGGATAGAATAGATAGGTCCTAAATAAGCTTTTCCCGGAAGTAGTGTAGAATCTTGCATCTTTGCCTGAAGCTTGCCTTTGAAGCCCTTAGTATAGTTTTGATTTCTTTTCCTACACAATAAAAAATCAAACTTTTCTTAAAAAAGTTATCGTTATAGATTAGATTTACTTTCTGCTTTTCCAGTTTATGCATGCTTATTTTCAGTACTTTATTTTATCCACATTGTTCTGACGACTGGTCTGTGAGTTTGGTATAGCTCTGGACATTTTGCAGGTAGTCGGTGACATTTTGGTAGCGGTTGCAGAGCTGGAAGAACTGATCAAGGATACGAGAAGCAACGTATGAGGACCAGAGATTCTGAGGTTCTCAAGCGCTCTTTTCAGCAGATCACTTGTCCCAGCTAGAGCCAGATGTTATCACATATATAGTAGTCAGCCTACCATATTCTATTTTTCAGATTCAGTACACTTTTTCAGCCAAATCTCCTACAAATGAGATGCTGAGATGAGCATTTATGATGGATCATTATTTTATTCATGGACTATAGTACTTTCCCATGCCAGGACTGAGTCTCGGGACACTCAGATTTGAGGACCGATGTAGCCATTTAGTCATGTACAGAGCAGTTAGCAGTGCCTAGATTTGCATCAATGTTTTCTCATTGGACAGATGTTGGTTCAGATGGATTATTTTCATGCTTATGACTCGGCTTATATTATATTATGTTATGGTTATCATTGCTCTTATACTCATTTTTGTGACATGTGATAGCATTTAGTATCATGATCTGGTGGTCATATAAATATATGGACTTGGATGTATCTGTATTATGTATTGATGTCCCTTCTCAGAGTTTGAAGTTCTTGACCTATACTCATTGGTTTTACTCTCCTTAGGGAGAATAGAGGTAGTCATTCCCACCATACTTTGGCTTGCTAGTGTTGGTTTCATCATTCATTGTCTCCACCCATCCATTTCCTTCTAGTTTTATTTTAGCCCGACTTACTACTTGACTTGTGGCATGGAGGACCTTTCCCCGCTAGAGCCTTTGTTGGACAAGCCTCCCTGTTTATTTGTGTGTCAGCTCTGAGTTGCCTAGGATTTGTTTGCTTACCTGAAACAAGTAGCGCTACCATCAATACAAGGTATTTGGAAATACAATGAATATCTTATCAAAAAGCCCATTCATGAAAAGTAGTGTTTTTCAACATACGTGAATGCAAGGCTAGCCTAATGAAATTGGATCTGAAAATATTGCAATGAAATATCTTAAACATTCATGAAAAGTAGTGTTTTTCAACATACATGAATGTATAGAGCCGAAATGATAAAAGTCCGTATAAAAATATGTGGACAAAGGCTATGGAAAATCAAAGGCCCAAAAAAGCAATGGTTCCTAAAAAGTTATATCTAAAGATTGCTGGCCTTACTTGTATTGAGTTAGTCTTTAGATTGTGAGCATTTGTCAAGGTGAGTAAGCACCTTTGAAGTAGTTCACCCATTTGTGAGGCACTGCCATCCCCTTTGTTTTTGTTTGTCCAGCATATGCTATAGTGAGTATCCCCTTTCCATATCCAAAGTGTCACATTGTTGAGTGGGCAGTCATCCTTTGGCCTAACCCTATGAATTTTAGCCTTCACCCTTCCCTAGCAAATTGACTACAACTATGAAGTGAGTATAGTCTTGAAAGTCTGGTCTGAGTTATACTAAATAAAATCCTGTATATGTATTTGGTCGATGTACCGCCAGTGAAGTGATTTATATTTGTTATGATTGTTACTTAAATGCTAAGTAACAGGACACTTCCAAATAGGGCCCGTGTCCCGTATTCCACGTGTCGGACACGACACTTGCCCTAATACGTGTCCGACACCATAATTTTCGTGTCCCAAAATCTGGACACTTTCCAGCACGTGTCGGACACTTGCCAGGAACGTGTCCTAATTTCTGGACATGTATCCTGTCAAAAAGGGTATAAAGGAGGAGGAGGATAGATGAAAGAGCTACGACAGTACTGTTAATTTTGACATGGAGGAGCAGGAAGACGATTGACAATGGCTAGTACCATTGATGAGCTATGGTATTCTTACCTGTGGCTATTTAGTATTTTCATTTTGTATCTAGTAGTACAGTAGATACTAGACTTAGTACTAAGTAGTATCTACTCTATTTTGTATTTGTCGATGGCATTCTCTTGATATCTATGTAATACATTTTGATTTTTGTGGTTTAATGAGAAATATCAGATATGCAATTTATGGTTCAAAGTTCATGATTCATTGATAATTTTATTACTGATTCATCATTGACAAATTTCAATTGAATGATATTATGATTGATGTACACTGTATATACTTCTAGTTTTTAAAAAATGTAGATCTTCATGTATTTTTATAATATATATATATATATATATATAAATTTTTAATATATATATAAAACGTGTCCCCCGTGTCCTATTTCTGGGGTTGGCGTGTCTCGTGTCGAATACTCGTATTTTCGTGTCCTCCGTGTCCCGTGTCCTCGTGTCATGTGACTTAGCTTAAATGGTTTATAGAGCATGTTGTAGCCTTTTAACACTTGCAGCAGATGGATGGCAGCCCGAGTTATATTATTGGTATCTGGTCATTTCCAGGTGATTATTTTGTCTATTGGATATTGCAGATGACCAGGCAGAGACCTGGAATGGGTATGAGTATATACCTTGATAGATTTGGACTCTCTGAATCTAGTGAGACAGCCTGTTGTCAGTTCCGGGCTCTTACAGAGATGATTAGGGACATTTTATTCTTCTGTGGAGCTTTGCTTCACTGGAAGTCATGTCTAAGCAGGGAGATGATCTTATTGGATCTCCTAGGCCATTGTATGGGGCATAGGGGGTCGAGCCACTGGATTGTACCATATTACGCCCCTCCCAGAGAGCCTGGTAGGATCAATGGATAATGCAGGCACCCTAGGAGGTTGTTTTCGTAGGTTCACGTTTCCCAAGGTAGATTAAAAAATAATTAAATGGCTACTGAGGAATTCGATTTGGGCTGCTGAGGCAAGGAAATGGCATGGGATGAGTCATGATGATGACAATGATGTCCTCCGCACCTTCTCCAGCTGTTGCAGCCTCTGATTGGGCCCACACCTATCTTTTCAGGCATTTTATATTATTTTTTGGAGCTTTTGGGAGGCTCACGATTTCCTCAAGAAGGCACAATTTCACAATTTGTGCCATGGGGACACCCAGAGGGAGTTAGTTAACACTTCATGGACCCACCATGTGCTTCATTTATTTCTTGTGGGATCCCCTCTCTTTGGGTGATTTGGTCCACTTTTATATTACATTGTTACATTGATCCATGTATTATATGTTGAGCTCATCTCAACCATTGATTAGACATTTGTATCTTTTAATCTTAGCCACTCATTTGAAAAGTGGTTAGGATTTTGGTTCTCTCGTTCCTATTTAAAGGAGAGAGCTTCTCATTTGTAAAGGGTCTTTAGCTCTTGGATCTGAATAATATAAAAACTTTTCTTGTGGAAATTCTTGGATCTCCTCTGCATCTGGTGTTCTTAGATGGTGATTGGAAAGTCTTTTGCTTCCTAGCATTCGGAAAATTTTTGTGAGATCTATATCTTTTTTTCGGGAATCTTTGTCTTGTCTACAGGAGGGCAACTTCAGCTTGGGCGGTTTTGCAAGGGGACCTCAACTCGCTTGTAATGACTTTGTTTTTTATCAGGGGGTTTTCATTAGTGTCATTGCGATCTATGACTTCTTCTTGCTATTTTTCTGTAGCATCTAGTTGTTTTCTCATGTTGCAACAAATCTGATATGGTTGACGTTTGTTGTGCAGGAGACAGGGCACATTGACTCCTTGGGGCAAAACGTTGGACATAGAGCTTGCTCAAAGCTTCTCAAATTGATCGAGATAGCAAGGATCATCATCATCAAGGCATCTACAACGTTTTCCAGGTAAGATCTACATGTTAGTCCCTTTCTTCCAGATCTCAATCCATTGACATCTTCTTTTCTTCATTTTTATACTGAAAAATCCCATAATAATAAAAAAACCAAAAAATACTAAAAACCGGGCCACTTGATCTCGAGCCAAACCACTGCTGGGTTTTGTAGATCGGGTCATCCCCTAACCATATCGCCCTCAACGCTGATCTGAAAGTGGCTGGTTTGCCCTAGATCTAAGAAAATGACCTCCCAAACCCTAACGCTATCCACTATTTTTCTGACTTTTCTGTGATCTTATTTTTCTGGCAAAATACCTTCGTGGGTTTGTAGATCGAGTCATGCTCTCACCAAATCACCTTCAACGCTGAGCTAGAAGTTGACAGGTTTCCCTAGATCTAAGAAACTAACCTCCCAAACCCTAGCGCTAGTCATCCTATTGCTGGTTTTTCCCGTGATCTGACTTTTCCTGCCAAATACCTTTTTGGGTTTGTAGATCGGGCTATTTCCCAGGTGGGTTTCCTCCAACGTTGGGTAGACAGTGACTCCATTGCCCTAGATCTGACAGGCACTGATCTCCAACCCTAGAGCTACCCCCTCTTTGGCCTCTTTTTCCTGAGATCTGAATTTTCCCTGGTGACTCGGGTACTTTGACATTGTCATATCTTTCATCGAGTCTATCCTTGGGTACTAGATAGCCCCAATCTTGTCCTTGCTCTCCCTGCATTGGTTACGTTTCCCAAGGCAGCGGATATCTTCACCTATTGCTAGTACCTTAACCCTAGATCTAGTATTTACTTCATAGGTCACCTGTGTCCCACTTTAGATCAAGCCTCACACTACGTAAACAATAATCCAAAGCCTCGGTTCACCTCGTGACATCATCCATAGATCTAGGGTTTCCATTACCTTACACCTTACGTACCTCAAGTCCATTTGATCTGATCTGGTGTCTAGGTTTGATCTCTCCTGTCGAGAGTAGATCTGGGTCTCCCCCTTTGTTGTCTTGGGCTAAGATAACATAAAGCGAAGACTACCTCGCTTGGCGTGACAACCATCCATTTGGGAGTGGAGGCAATCTTGGTTCCACCTCCTTAGTTGTTGGTCCCTCTACCATCCATCCTATATCCACCTCACATAGGCAACTACAAGGTTGGTGACAACATTTTGGCGTCATTGCCGAGGACAGTAGAGGCCTACTTTTGTTCAACATACCTCACCTTTCCCTACGACATGTCTCTTTTCGGTGAATTACTTGCGTCGTTCACTTGGCGACTCCACCCTGCGACTCTACTGAGGATTATACCCAACATATTAATCTCAAGTTCTTAGAACATCCTATAAAACCTAAAGGAATCCCTATAACTTACACAAGGAAAAACAAACAAACCAAAGAAGACTCTTCCAACTTCTTTTGGAAGATATCCAGCCCCACTGTTTTCTCAAGTCATCCTTTCGGATCTCCTTTAACCTCATCTAGCCCAATGGCTAGAACAAACACTAGTGGGAATCAAAATGTTCCTCCTCCACAAAACCCTAGGATTTTTGGAAGGAAGGCTAAGGCATCTCCTTTAGATTTTTCCCTAATCCAGGGAGCCCCCCATGATATGCCTGATAAGTACTTCGAAAAGGTTCCCAAGTTTGATGGAGTGTCAGCTACCTCCATCAAAGACCACATTGACAAAGTCTGGGATCATATGGAAGCATATGGAGCTATTGATGAAGATGTATTCATGAGGGGCCTCCTACATTCTCTAAAAGGAGATGTGCGGAAGTGGTTTGATAGATTACCTGCTTCATCCATCACTAGATACGACAACTTTGTCACAAAGCTTAACAGTGATTGGTCTCACAAGTTGGATAGGAAATTCCTCTTACATCAACTATTTGACATAAAGAAGAGGGAGAATGAAATAGTCCATGAGTTTAACCTAAGATTTGACAAGACTGTAGGAAATATCCCAGATGAAATTAAACCTAAGGACCAAGCAATTGTTATTCATTATCTGAATGCTTTTGACTGTTTGTTGGGGTTCAACTTAAAGGATAAGAATCCAAATGACTTAAAGACTGCCCAATTCAACGCAAAGATGGCTGAGCAACATGCAACATCTATGGGTAAGCAAAACTTCTTCGATCATTATGCCCCATCCACTTCCAGATCTGACCCTAAGCTTTGAAATCCTAAGGAACCTATGAGTGAACCAAAAGACTCGAAGGACACATTAGAAACCATGCAAGAGATGCTGAGACAACTAACTGTCTTGACAAAGAGTGTTGCTAGTTTTCATGATCCTGAGAGGCATAGAAACACCCTTCTGGCCCTAAGCCCTACTGGAAAGAAAGGCATATTTGTCAGTTATAGTGACAACTCGAAAGCCTACTGCATCTATGTCCCTGGACAGTGGTACATTGAAGTCAATAGAGATGTAATCTTCCATGAGGAAGTTGTGTTTCATCAAACACAAGAGCTTTCAAAGGAAGATGAAGGACCTCCTTCTAAGATCCCAGATTCAAGAGTTCAAAGGGAGGTAGAAGAAGAAGAAGAGGAATTTGAGGACCAAATTCCAAATGCACCTGAAAGTCCATCAGAAGAACTACTTGAAGTTCCTCCTTCCAAAAGGAGACTGGCCCAGTACTGAGAAACGGTACAAGAAGCTGAGAAGCATAAAGCTCCTCCCAGGACTTTCAGAGAAAGCAGAACGCCACAGAAGTACTCAGGTCTTATGAGCTAGCGCATTAGTGTTGAACCTTCCACTTACATCGAAGCAGCAAGTCAACAGGTATGGATTGATGCCATGATTGACGAGTACAGTTCAATCATGAAGAATGATGTGTGGAAAGTTGTTCCCAAACCGACAGGAAAGTCAGTGGTAACATCCAAATGGCTTTACAAAATCAACCATGCTGTTGATGGCAGTGTTGAGAAGTACAAAGCCAGATTCATAGCTCGTGTCTTTACTCAAAAAGAGCGCATAGACTATGATGAGACCTTTGCACCTGTCGCCAGGTATACTACTATCAGAACCATCATTTCTCTTGCTCTAGTATTCGGATGGAAGTTACATCAAATGGATGTAAAAACAGTCTTCCTCAATGGCAAGATTGATGAGGAAGTCTACATTGAACAACTTGAAGGCTTTGTGACTCATGGGAATAAGACCCATGTCTGTAAACTGAAGAAAGCCTTGTATGGGCTCAAACAGGCTCCAAGAGTTTGGTATGCGAGGATGGATGGATGGATTCCTCCACAGCTTGGAGTTTTCCAAAAGTACTGCTGACTCCAATTTGTACTTTAAGGTTGTTCATAATCATATCTTGATCCTTGTTCTATATGTGGATGACTTGTTTGTCACAGGTGAGGAACAACTGATAGCACAGTGTAAGATGGAGCTCACCTCTGAATTTGAAATGAAGGATCTTGGTTTGATGCATTATTTTCTTGCCTTGAGGTCTGCAAAAGCCAAGTGAGATCTTCCTAACACAAGGGAAGTATGCAGTGGACATGTTGCAGAGATTTGGGATGCAGGACTGCAAGTCCATGAGCATGCCCATGACTACCAACTTGACAAAATTGCGAGACTCAACCACTAGGTCACAAGATGTGGACTCTACTCTATATCCACAGCTCATTGGATCCTTGATGTATCTCGTACACACGAGACCAGATATCCGTTACACAGTGAATGCTCTGAGTCAGTTCATGTCCGATCCGAAGCACATACACTGGGTAGCTGCTAAACATGTACTCAGATGTGTGCGAGGTACTATCACTCATGGGCTTAGGTATACATCTAGTAGTGGAGTATTGTTAGCAGGATATGCTGACTCAGATTGGGCTGGCAGTGCAGTAGACCGAAAAAGCACCTCAGGTTACTGCTTCAGTATGGGATCTGCAATGATCTCTTGATCCAGCAGAAAACAGGGTTCCATATCTCAGAGTACAACTGAAGCTGAGTATATTGTTGCAAGTGATGCCTGCAAGGAAGCAGTTTGGCTTAGGAAGCTTCTATCTGATTAGTTTGGTGGAAAGCTTAACTCAACGATCATCCATTGTGATAATCAGAGTTGCATTAAGCTTTCAGAGAATCCAATGTTTCATGATAGATCGAAACACATTGAAATGAAGTATCATTTCATCAGAGACCTAGCACAAAGAGGCACTCTGAAGTTGCAGTACATTCGTACAGATGAAAAAATAGAAGATATCCTGACCAAGCCTCTCACAACAACAAAGTTCGTGTACTTTCGTGACAAGCTTGGCATGGCAGATAATACCTCTCTCATTGAGAGGGAATGTTGATTTTTTGTCAGCAGCATCGAGAGCCATTCTCTTAGGAGAATGGGGACATCTAGTCAAGGACGAGGATGTGGAACCAGTCCAGCATTGAAGGACTCAACCTTGAGTTGAGTAGGCATTCTGTTGAATGGAGACATTTAGTCAGGGGCCAGGATGTGGAACCAGTCCATCATTGGGGGACTTAGCCTAGAGCTAAGTGGCCATCCTGTTGAATGGAGACATCTAGTCAAGGACTAGGATGTGGAATCAGTCTAGCACTAGGGGACTCGGCCTAGAGCTGAGTGGCCATTCTTTGAATGGAGGCACCTGATCAGTTACCAAGAAGATGATCCAGTCTAGTACTAGGGGACTCAGCCTAGGGCTGAGGACCATTCTCTAGGAGAATGGAGGCACTTGGTCGGTTACCAAGTATTTGACCTTGGGTCAAATTATGCAGCCTATGGCTTGTTATCACATATACATTTTCAGTCGAGCTTCCATGATGCAACATGCAGACTTGTCTCTTTTTCTATTTTGGGCTACTTTTACATGGGGTATTAGCATGGATCTTTACAACTTCATTTTACTTCAGAGCCTTGTTCTTCATATTTTCCTTGTCAGGACTGAGATTCAAGAGTCGATTAAGATGATTTTGGTGATGGTCTAGTTCATTAGAGCATAGCCGCAAATCAGGAGTTGGTACACACAGTTATAGAGGGGCTTATCAGTTGGAGATAGGTATACATGGTGAGATCAGGTATTTTTCCTTGGTTTAGTTTTGCTCGATGATGTATCTAAGACACTCGTGCTTGTCATGTTAGGATGATTATGGTGACCTATGCTTATATGTTTTATATTGCTCTAACCTGTGTTATGATTGACCAAGGAATTCAATGAGAAGATTGTTGCCCATGCCATGCTCAAACAAAATGTAATCCTTAGTGCTAGGTTGGTTCCACAACATTTGTACCCGTCCATCCAGTTCATCCACTTTTCTTTTTACCCCATGACTAAGACTGATGAAGACTTGTGAGATTGAAGACCCTTTCCCCATTCTAACCCCTATGTGTGATAGACTCCATGTTACTATGTGTCTCTGGCTGTCAAGTATGTGTCTTGACCAGTGTGGCTGGGTTCACAGGGTTGTTCTCCTTAAGTCCTCAAAACAAGTGCTCCACCATAACAATGTTGCTAAACACTAAAGCATCGGAATGCATAAAAGCTATATCTAAAGGATGCAAAACTATAAAATATTGAAAAAGGTAGTCAGTGGCCAAGAGGTTGAGCACTCATTCCTTGTATAATGTAAGGCTCAATTTGCCCTCCACGGGGGCTCCAAGGAGAGACAAACCCGTCGAGGCTATGGACTGCTCGCTGGCAGCAAGTCTAGGCTTTAGTCATTTACTGGAAGCCCACAAGGCTTTCCAGGGCACCTACTCTTATAGGCTGGCTACCATCTTATGTAAAGTATGAAAAATATTGAAAGGTTAATGGTCAAAGGATGAGCACTCACTCTTTGTATAGTGTTCGGCTCAATGGTCCCCATAGGACCACAAGGTGAGACTAGTCTAGAAAGACTGGGTCTTTGTCAATACTGGAGCCCAGAAGGATTCCAGGGCACCTGCCTTTGAATGTTGACATATATTGCAATAAAGTTGCAAAGGAAAACTTGCTAGAGTCTGAGGGAAGCATACCCAAGTACTTTACACATCTGTGAGGCACCTCCATCCCCTATCGTTATATGCCATACATATGTCACCTTGGCAGACTATATTGGTTATCAGTCGGATAGATCATCGAGTCAAAGTCAGTCAAAGTCATTTCCCCTTTGTCTTAACCTTGTTCTTCTATAATCACCCATCTATAGCATATTGATTACACTTTGTAAGTATAGCATGAGCAAGCAAATTTCCAGAGGACTCTAAGATCTTTCAGAAGCAACGGTATATTTTATTATCATTATTGTTGGTCACTATGATTATGAATAACTGACTCAACTTGGGTTTTGATATACACCATTGGAGCATGTCTTACCTTGGAATGTTGCAAGGTCATACGGGTACAGTATTTCACCTTGATTTTGGGTACTTTGACCTAGGCCAGTTAACCAAGTCAATCATAAGTTCCCAAGGCAGTGACTCAAAAATACAACATGGTCCATGTTTGTTCCAGACCTGCCCAGGACCAATACTATATTCTCAATTTTGAGAGTTTGGCCCCGGTTCTCCAGATAAGTGATTATTATCACTTAATTATTGGCCAAATGATCTATTTTTATTCCAAATGGTAGTATGATTGGTTCTCTTAGAGCAGAGCAGTGTTCCAAGGGGTGTGAGTAGTCACTTATACCATTCTTCTATGTCTCCAGATCATCCAAAGCAGTCAATTTGCCCCAGTTTGCATCCTGGAGTGAGTTATGATGGATTTATCAGTTTCCAAAGATTGTACCAGCAAAAAATGAACTAGAAAATAACTGAGAAAATCGATTTGGCCACCTGGGTCAAGGAAATGGCATGGAATTTTGACAGATAATGTTTCTCAGCATCTCGGACAATCCTCCAGCAGTTTTCAGTCAGTAGATGTCCAGATTATTTATCTATGGCTCGCCAGTGAGGAAAGCCCCCCAAGGGGCGCCCCCTCTAATTGGCAATTGATGTATTTCATTGTTATATCTTATATTATGAAGTTGTAAAGGGGCCTAGGGTGAATTAGGCCCCTAGTGACCCCCTCCTAAGATGTATCATGTCATATCTTTATGTTATGTTGTGACATTTCACTTTAGAGGGGCGTCCTTGAGCAAAATGCGCCCCCTCTTTGACTTAGTCACTTGATCCATGTATTGATTGATATATTTTGATCTCCACCGTTGATGACGTTATAATCTCAGTCGTTGGATGATAAAGTGAGTTAGGGTTTATGTCTCTCTCAAACTATTTAAGAGAGGTGACCCCGCGATTGTAATTCATGAGCTTTGGCACCAGAATTGGAATAAAGAGATTTTGTCTAGGACTACACTCTTGTCTACTTGCTTGATGAATGAATGAGTTGATGACTGGCACTGCTTTTCTTCTGCACTAAGATATATCCGGCATAGTTTTTGTATCTTTCCTTGTACCCGTTTAGTTGCAGGTTGAAGGACAAGATTCTGAGAGAGGCGCATTGGTGGGGGGACTTGCCCTGTGTTGGATCTCAGCAATTGGTTATCAAGGAGTTGAACTTCTTTATGATTTCTTCTTCTTGTACTTCTTTTAGCTTACATTTCCCGTTTATTTGCCATTCTGATTGATTTTCCTTGCTCTAGCAGGAAAGCAAGGGCAATAGGGACACTGGCAGAAACAGCACTTCATCAAAAGCTTGTCCAGAAATCTTATTTGATCTCAAGAAAGGCATTCTTCATCATCCAGGAGGTCATCGGCAATGAGTCAGGGATGTTTCTCAGGTAAGTTCTCCAACTTTCGATTTTCATGCATTGCCCATCAATAATTTTCACTGCAAAACCCTCATTTTAGCATTAGGAAAAATCACCAGACCAATTTGCACTGGGAATCTGCAAATTCGGCGATCTAGGTTTTGTGCGGCATACTAAAAATATCCCTCTCCCTCAAAAACGTCTAGCTTGGACTCCTCTGCCCCCCTCCAAGCACTGGTCTCTATCTGGGAGAAAATGCCCCCCTTCAGCAAGTCAACCATTTTCCCACTGTTTTTTGTCCGGTTTCTTCTGGGTATTTTTCAATATCAAATCTTTCATCCCAGCTAGTGTGCAAGAATCCATAATTGTCAATATCAGCTTCGGCCTAGGGATTTCTCAATCATCCGCTTAAATCCCCCTAGGGTCCAAGTTTGATCTTTTGAACCAACACACTAAAATCCTAGATCTGACTTCATTATTTGAAAGCCACCTGTTTTAATCATCTGAGTGACATTTCCAATCTTGAATAACCACCCCACTCAGATATCCTTAATTTGTGGCTCATCCTTAAATCTAGGGTTTCAAACGCGCACCTTACAAATTCTCCTCCAGGGGTTTGATCTGGTGAGTTGTCTTGGGTCTTTCCTTTTATGATTGATCCGAGTCTCCCCTTTTGTCACTTGGGCTTCTCTAGAGGCATAAAGCAAAGGAATCCTTAACCGACGTGACAACCATCCATCTTTTGGGGGTTAGGGTCTCTGTAGGTCACAGCGTTGGTTGCATGTCCCCTCTGCCATCCTGTATAGGATTCATCTATCGTGGCAACTACAAGATCTGTGATAACATGGCTGAGGCACCTAGTCCATTACTAGGATATCACTATAATTCCTAGACCGGGTCTGGGCATGTGAGGCACTCTGACCCTTGATCTGTGGGCTTTGTGATCTTTTCCAAGGCTTATCTACCCTTGGCTAAGACACCTAGTACCCAATCTCGATGTCACATGGAGTGTGAGATAAAAGCATTAGTAATTCTCTCTATTTATGATGATTACTTTGAGTGGGGATGAAGGACCACCTTGACCACTTGTTTTGACCACAGGGCACTAGAAGAAGAGTAAAGGTAAAAGTCACAAATACATGAAGACCCTTAAAATCACTAAGGAGTCAAAGTGAAAGTGCAAAAAGACCTTTAGTACCACTAAAGGTAAAAGTCAAAAAAATAAAAGAATAAAATAATATCATTTTGTTCTTTTGAGTTTTGGTCCTCTTACAAATGATTCAAAGGCTATAAAAGAAGATCAATCCATTTCATTTTATAGAGGTAACTTTGGGAAGAAAAATAACTTTATATAATTAACTAGACAAGATTAACTTTTTTAGTAAAGTAAACATGAATTTGATTTTATCTAGTTATAATAAAATAGTAGCAGCTTAAGTAGGAGTTATAATTCAATGTTCCCCCAAGGTTCCGGGACGGCGGGACGCAGGTTCGAGGAGACGCACATTCGAGACGTGTGGAGACCACCCCCAAATTTTAGAGAAATTCAGCGGGGACGATGAGACGCGATAGTCATACAAATGTTAAAAATATTAAAAATATGAAAAATATAAATCCCAACAATAACAAACATTCATCATTCTAGAATCTGCAACCATGCAATGTAAATACAAAATTCAAAGTTCAAACACATTACAGGATTCATCAAGATTATCATTATATTAATAATAATTTATAAATCTATTATGTATCAATATGAATCTATGATTAACATGCACATCATATTTGATAATCTTCAGATTTGACTTTTAAGTTTTAAAGTTTTAAGTGATTGAAAATGAATCAATGATACTAGAATCTAGATAGTATGATACTACACATCAACAAAATAATTAAAGTTTTAATTTTTAATTTTAAACAAACATTGCAAATTGCAATAAATTTAAAATGACTAAACTAGTAAACACTGAACAATAAACAATAACACTAAAGGTCAAAGACATTGAAATACTAAATACTAAAATAGTAAATTAAGATTGCTCAAAAATAGGAAAGAGTCAAAGACTTAGTCATCGGTATGAATAATAACTATAGTCTATAAATAGAGTCCAAGCTAAAATACTAAATAGTGAAAAGTAGCTGAAATATCAAATTAGATTTCATTTAAACTTTTTATTTTTAGTTTTTGATATTTTTTTTAATGTTTAAAAACTTTATAAATAATATATAAATAATATCAATTATATTATATAAGTATAATAAGTTTATAAAATTTATAATTTTAATGAATTATTTAAATTTTTTTAACTTTTTTTTTAAATTAAGAAAAAAAATTTTAAAAAATCAAAAATATCCTTAGGAAGTCTCAGCGAAGTTTCGGAGTTTCGAAGTTTCGGGGCAGGATGCCCACAAGTTTCGGAGTTTCGGGGCGGGACGCCAGGAAGTCCCCCCAAGTTTCGCCGAGTTTCGCCACCCACCGAAACGTTTCGGCCTGCGTCTCGCCAAGTCTCGCCAAAATGGGGACGTCCCGAAACGTTTCGAGTGGAGTTTTGGAGTCCCCGGGACGCCCAAAACACCGAAACGCGTCCTCGACCCTCCAGGACGCGTCCCTGTGTAACACTGTTATAATTAAATTTGTCAATTGGGTATGCTCCAGTGGTTAAACAGGATAAGCGTTCTTCTCTCCATCGAGGTTCAATTCCCGCAATTGACATGTTGGACTCTTAAATGAGTATATTTGTTGGCAAAGCCTCGAGCTTCTACACAATCAGGTTTACCCTGGATACCATCCTCGAAGAGACTCGAAGTGCCCACTGGGTTTCCCTGGGAAATGTATTCCACAAGAAAAGAAACAAAAAAATAATTATAAGAAAACCCTCAAAATTTATTTTTAGTTTATTAAGATTCGGTAAACACTAGTCTTAAAGCATAGTTTGATAGTATAATAAAATAAATTAGGTGATAAATTTGATTTAATTATGAGGCCTACTCATTGATCTGTACTTCTCCCAAATCTACATTAATAATTTGCCAATTTACTTTCTCGGGATCTGTTCATTCAATCCTAAAGATGAATACGAGTGTGGCTTGAAACGTTGGTATGGGAAATTCAAACAAAATTGATACTTAAACATTATTCTCAAACATTTCTTACTACGAAAGTTAGAAATCACAAATATTAAATTTGTAGTTCTGAGAAATATTGAGCTGAGACCCAAATCAGGACACGAATCAATGGGGATAAGTAGGGATACATCATACAATGCAACAAAGTTGTGATTTCACCAAAAGAAACAGAAACAAGCTTCTGAAAAATTTCCAAGGCATAAAGACTTCGATGGGGGTCTGAATGATAATCAAGATAGGATAAAAGACATATTATGCACATTTTCAGTGCTTTTTCTTTGAGTGGTTGTGACATTGATCACCTAAGTAGTTCATCAATTGCATTACCACTAATAATTCGTAAGTACAAGCAATCTCTTTTGTCTTGCCTTTTAGACAAATATGAGTTACTCTTCTTTCCAAGTTTTACAAAATACAGTTCATTGACTAAAGGTAAATCACCAAGGTTGAAGGGACTACCTCATGAGTTATATCTGGCTCTTTGGCCCATTGATTGGTGATGATCCTTTCTGGATGTACCAAGGAGATTCGGCTATAGGCACTAGGTGGGAGAAGATCAATATAAGCTCATCAAGTTGGTTCCCAAAGGAATGTCAAAGGGCATAGTAAGCGGTTGGTGATGTATTGCCTTAATGTGCCTTGTAAGGTATTAGGCTTTAGCTAAAGTTCTTCCTACCTACATCAAAAACTTGGCTACCCAAAACATTCAGCCTAAGCAAATAAGGTTTATAAAAGGGCATTTCATCCTAAACAATCTTATTACAACTTGTGAAAGTCTTCAATGAGGAAGGGAGACCAATTAGAAGGCTCTTTTTCTCAAGGTTGACTTTGACAAGGTCTTTGATAGAATCAAGTTGTATTTTAATCTCTATCTACGCTGTTGGGAGCAGGGAGCGGGAGCAAGTCGAAAAGCAGAATTTTCAAAAGCTTCCAGGGTGGGATCGTTTTTTATATAATATATATTTTTATATATTTTGAGGCATGTATGTCAACAAAACCATGCAGAATGTTAAACAAGTTACAAAAAGCATAAAAACATGGATTACACCATATAACATCAATCATCTAGTAGTTATAACCTATAACTACATAACTTATCTAAGTTGTTATGAGAGAGGAGCGGGAGCGGGGAGCAAGGGCAAAGCGAAAAGAAAAATTTTCAAAAAGCTTCCATTTTGGGAGTGTTTTTTATATAGTATATATTTTAATATATTTTGATGGATTTATATTTAAAAAAACATGTAGGATGTTGAATTAGCTATAATAAACATGGATTAAATCATATAACATCAATCATCTAGTAGTTATAACTAATATTGTTGTCATCAAATGATCAACCATAACTGCTTTTAGAGAAGCTAGGCAAAGAAGGGAGGTACCATAACATTGTCATTATCAACCTAGTATAGGAGCTTTTAGTATAGGAGAGGTAGGGGGCGCCTTGGTAGCGTTCTGGGAGCAAACTTTCGAAGGGAGCGAGCTTTGGGAGCGGGAGCGGGGGGGCACTCCCACACAGCAGAGCTCCATATGCTCTGTTGGGTTCAATTTGGGATTTTTTTGTTAGCATGGTTAGAACTCTCTTTTCAAATGCTTCTTCTAGGGTATGTATGAATGGGTAGTTATCATAAGAGATTTTGGTCCAACAATCCATCAGTGTAATATCCCCAAATTTTGCTAAGGACCACAATGGCCTAGGTCACTTAGCCATGTTCATGATACTTTGTCAAATTGGTGCTAACAGTCAAATATTTGCCAAGTATAATGTCCAAAGTTGGAAATAATGCAAAATTGGGGCTAAATGGAAAAGGTAGGCGCATGAAGGAGATGGTGGGCTATGGTCCACTCACCAATTAAGCTAAACGTTCATGTGGTTGAAATTATTGTTGAAAAAAATCCTAAGGTTGGCAAGGATTACAAACGGGAAATCCAAGAAGAAAGTACAAACTCCTGAGTCCTAACCAATGTGAAAGAGGAATTGATGTTGTAGGTGCAATGATGAGTCAAGTGGTAAAGGTGGGCCACATGAAGAAATATCTTCCCTAATGTGAAAGTATGCACATCCAATTTGAATTTGTTTGCAAGGACAAATAATATTGGGTCAAATTACATTAGAGAAATAAGTTATGGACCCATTCTCTCATAAATAATTATTTACCAATATTTTATTTATGATTTTCTGAGATAATATTGACTATTTGGTGGCGCCTAGAAAGATTGGAGGGAAAAGATAAAGTGGACCCAAGGAATCTGTTATTTTTTCTACTTTAATTCAAATTGATTTTTTCCCCAAGCCGAAAAATCAACTGGAAAAAATCGTGACTTTTTAAAAAGTCGGCAATTTTTCGGAGAGTTTTTCAACACTGGTTTTTATTTTTCAAAAAGTCGTGACTTTTTCCAAAATGTAGCAATGGCTAAAATCACAACTCCTGACTTTTTCCAAAAAGTCTCCATTTTGGCTAAAATGGCTAATTTTCCAAAAATTCTCCATTTTGGCTAAAATGGCTAATTTTTCAAAAATTCTCCATTTTGGCTAAAATGGCTAATTTTCCAAAAATTCTCCATTTTGTTGTATACTAACACCTTTCTTCTATTGTATAAATATTTCAAAACTTTATTGTATTTGAAGATAAAACCATGCAAGGATAAGCTATACAAAATATGTATCTATTTATCAAAGATCACAATGGTAATTGAATTACTTTTTTCACTAATAGGAAAATTTTTGGGCAAACATATTTTGAGGGATCATCATAGCACAGTGTAGGAAAAAGAGAGCAATGTTTCAAGTGGTAGATAAGTTAGGGCTAAATGTGAGGCTCATGCTGGAAATTCAATTTGGGAGGAGTAAAAAATACATCTATGGTTTATCACCAATACAAAACAAGAAATGCATTTAATGGTTGTCAACCAAATCAATAAAATATACCTTTCAAAAACTAGGTTTAAGTCATAAGATGGAGGTACAAATAAAAAGCATTTATGAAAACCTTATATAAACCTAATCATTGGAGTAGGGAAAAATATGAAGTATGAATGGAAAAAAGAATAAATTGTGGAGTAAAGATATAATGAAAACGAAAAACAAGTAATAAGTAAAAAAGAAACTTGGAAAGAGAGCATTGATATTAGATAGCTAGATGCTAGTTTCCCTTGGATACATTTATATATGTCATGTCATGTTGTTTTGGCTATCCACTTTTGAGTCCTTGATTGGACAACTATGATGTTTCAGGATACAGTATCGACTTTGATGTATTATTTTACATTTGGCATGACTGCATGATGATGATATATATCAGTGCTTTCTCCATATTTATGTTCCAATATGTTTATCTGATGTTATTGTTGCTTTAAAAATTTAAAATTTTGGAAAAAAATGAATGTATTTTGTACTTTTTTGTCGACTTTTGCCGATTTTTTCGTCGATGTTGCCGAGAAGTTGTATTCAGGACCCTTCCCGATTTTTTGTCGATGTCGACTTTTTCAACATTGCCTAAAACCTAACTGGGTCGACCTTTAACCTAGCAAGGTCGACTTCACCTAGGGAGACTCAAAAATACATTTTATTATATTAATCCCGGGGACTACTGCCCCGACTTACAACATAGGTTTTACCTCAATGACCATACACAATAATGACATCCCGATCGGAGGGAAAACATCTCCGACAGGGGTACAACAATATGCGACGATAATATACACCAGAATATCTTATGAAGTTGCAATTACAACAACACTCCCTCTTAACTAGGAAGGTATTCTCTCTCCACAGTCATCAACACTTCTGGTTAGGCCATCATCGCTGGATCATCATTGTCGTTATTGTCATAGTCCTCATCTTGTCAATCATTTATTAGTGACATCTGTTGAACCTATCTGTCATAAGAAGTTTCTAAGAGCCAGCCATGTTTCATGATGGGTGTAGGCCTAGCCCGAATCTAGGTCTTCATCATATCCAC
>LPNX010237760.1:183526-231076 GCA_001517045.1 Pseudotsuga menziesii | reverse complement strand
CTTGGTGGAATAGGAGGGGAGGCCCTAGATGGTGCATTTCTCCCTTTCCTTTGACCCCTACCTCCTCCCCTAGCTGATTGAGACATTCCTTTTCTTGTGCGATGGTTGAGCTTGCAATCCTCTCCACAAATCCGCCGGAATGCACTTGGAACCGCTTGGAAACAATGGATAGCCTTCAAATCCTCTTCAAATCTCCTTCACGTGCACATAAAACACACTCTCAATGCTTTGCTTCCTTCCAAATGACAAATAAAAAGACAAAAAGTCGATTTTAAGTGAACTGGACTGTCTTTTTCGGGCCGTTACGTGTCCTATTTTTTGGGTACGTGTCCGATTTTCGGGACACGATGGAAATTCGTGTCCGATTTGTGTTTGAGGTCGTGTCCCATATTCGGATTCGACTGAAGATCGAATACCTCTCGTGTCGGACACGAATCGTGTCCGATTCGTTCCCCACGGGACACGAGGGGGGGGTACAGCGAATCCGGTTTCTTAGTCCACGAGCAAGCCATCGCATAGGTACAGCCTAGGATCATACATTACATTGTCATTGCATTCACCTACGTTTCCTACTGTCATCTTGTCGTATCCAGATCATCTCATCATCGCACACACAAAGCATCCCAGATGCATACCTCATGTCCAACAGACTACCTGTGTTCTACCAGCATGGGAGCGCGCCAAGACGCATTACGTCCCAAGGACTACCTACGTCTTCCACCATGCGAGAATCGCCTAGGAGCACACCAAGTGTATTACATCTCTTCACAGTCAGCCTGCATTCTACCAGCATAGGAGCACGCCAAGACACATTGCATCCCAAGGACTACTTACGTCTACCACTATGCGAGAATCGCCTAGGCGCACGCCAAGTGTCTTGTGACCGGTGGACATCTCATCATCTCCAGCATGCGAGCACGCCAAGACTTATTATGTCCCAAGGACTACCTACGTCTACCACCATGCGAGAACCATCTCCAGCATGGGAGCATGCCATGACTTATTACGTCCCAAGGACTACCTACGTCTACCACCATGCGAGAACCATCTCCAGCATGGGAGCACTTCAGTGACTTATTGCGTCCCAAGGACTACCTGCGTCTACCACCATGCGAGAACCATCTCCAGCAAGGGAGCACGCCAAGACTCATTATGTCTAGGGACTACCTGTGCCTCTTACCATGCGAGATCTCGCACTAGTGCATCTGCGTCTTCTGGGTTCTCGTCATCTCTAGCATGGGAGCACGCCAAGACACATTACATCCCTATTATCACAAGTCTTGTAGTTTCCCCGATAGAGTAATCCTATACAGGATGGCAAAGGGGACAAGAAACTAAAGCCATGAACTACGAAAACCCTAACCCCCAAAAGATGGATGGTTGTCACTCCAGTTAGGATTTCCTTCGCGTTATGCCACTGAATGCCCAAGTGACAAAGGGGGAGACCCAGACCCATCCTAGAAGGATAGACCTATAGCTAATCACCAGATCAAACGAACAAACAGGAAATATGTAAGTGAGAGCTAGAAACCCTAGATTTAAGGGATAAGCCACAAATTAAGGAATACTTGAGTACGAGTGTTTAAGAACGGTAGAAATGTTACTCAAGTAAAATTCATCAGTGACTTATGGAATTATAATCAAATCTAGGATCAATGTGTTCGTTCACTAGATCCGGCCCAGGACCTTGGGGGATTTAATCAAAAAAATGGAAATTCCCTAATCACTCTCAGGATCAAAAAAATACTCCCTAGTCACTTCCCATACACTCCCACAGGTTAGGATGTTGAATTAGCTATAGAAAACATGGATTAAACCATATAACATCAATCATCTAGTAGTTATAACTTATAATGTTGTCATCAAAGGATCAACCATAACAGTTTTATAGGAGCTAGGCAAAGAAGGGAGGTACCATAACATTGTCATCAAATTATCAACCTAGTATAGGAGAGGTAGGGAGCGCCTCAGGAGCATTCTAGGAGCAAACTTCCTAAGGGAGCGAGCTTCGGGAGAGGGAGCGCGAGGAGAGGGCACACCCACGCAACAAAGCTCCATATGTTCTCTTGGCTTCAATTTGGGATTTTCTCATTAGCATGGTTAGAACTATCTTTTCAAATGCTTCTTCTAGGGTATGTATGAATGGGTAGTTATCATAAGATATTTTGGTCCAACAATCCATCAGACAAGGCTGCCCTTTGGCACCTTACTTATATCTTATTACAACTAATGCTCTAGGTTATCTTCTTGAAGTTGCTTGCATACAAGGTTCAAATTTGAGGGATTTGCCTTCCTAATATACACTACGTGGGAGCGCACCCCCCCCTCGGTCACTTCACTCTTGAATCCCTCTCCCATAAGGAGTGATCAAGAAGATCCTTTCAGAGCATGCTTCCTAATCACTCCCTTCTAGAAAAGATTTTTGGGAGAGTGTTCTTAAGGAAAAGAATCACTCCCTCCCTACCAAAACAAGGAGCAATCAAGTAGTGCCACTCCCTCATCGCTCTCGAGTCACTCCCTTGTCACTTCCCATACACTCCCACAAGTTAGAGGCAAAAACAAATCCTTGCTTGTGGGAACCAAGGCAAGGTTCCAAACTTAGGTTTAAGCATGGCTAGGGTTCCTTTAGTGATTAAAAATTTAAAACATTCTAACTTCATTTGATCTATTTCTATTTCTCATTTCACTCATCTTTGCAAGGCTTTTGAGTGGGTTGTCTACTAGTGTTGAGGAGCAAATTAGTGAGAGCTTGGAAGAAAGACTGAAAGTTGATGTTTGTGAGAGCTTGGAAGGGAGATTGAAGGTTGCCATGGTTATATTCAACCACCATTGGAGAGATGAAGAGGTAGGCTCCAAGGCCCACTCTTTGTTTGTTTAAAAAGAACACAGTGTTGAATACTTAAATGTTCTCTTCTACTCATTCCCATTTCTCTTTCTCCATCATTCTACTGTAAACAGCAAGTTATTTTCATCTTGAGTCAAGAAGCATGATGGGTATGTGGTTTTTCCTTTTGGTTTCATTTCTTATTCTGACAGTGGTGTTGGGAAGTTGAAATACGAACAATGAGGAGGAAGGAGTAGGCAATGGCACAAACTATGGAGAGGAAGAAATGGAATGGGATGATGATAATGATGCAAACAACAATGATGGAAAAAAACACAAAGAGACTTCAACACCCTTGTCAAAGTATGCCCCATTGTACTAAACTTACACATGTTTATATACCCGTGTGAGAAAGCATCTTTGTGGGATTATGCCATGGGATAAAGGTAACACTATAGGAGTCAAAACCTATGACCAAGTTCCAATGAAAAATAGAAAAAAAATACAAGGAAGATGAGGCCGCATAAAACAAATACAAAAAATCAGGGGTTGAATTTGAGACCTCAAGTTCACATAGAGTGTTTTCTGGTTTAGCACCATCCCTCTGTTACCACCTAAGTTGTACTTAGTGGTTTTTATCAAGTGAGCCTGGTGAACCGGACAAAGATGATTTGTTTGGACTTCAGAAGACCTTCGGAAGTGCTTCTTAGAAGTACTTTGTTGTACTATATCACATGTTCATACCCCATGGGGGAATTGTAATAAATGTTCTAGCATGATAGTGTCTGTAAAAGACTCGGTCTCTTAGACTTTATTTGTCAATCCAATCAGCCCAAGGTGTTTTTTCCCTTGGTTATTATTGGTTGTTGAATAAACGACTGATAATTTCTGAGTTTTTCACTCAATACCTCCAAAGTTGGGGTGGTCGAATTGGCATTTAGGCCTATTGAGGTTATTAGAGTCTATGTGTCAATGTATAAACATGCTAGGCATCATGGTCGAGTCATATGAAAATGTCTAAGTCCCCCTAGGTTTTTTAATTTTTCAGTGTTTTTTATTAAAATTTAATTTTTCCAAAACTTAGGCTATTTTTTAATAGTTTAATTAGAAAGTTTGGTTTTGTAATAAAAGTGGGCTCGGAAGTCAGTTTCAGTCATGAAAGTGCTCATTTTCAAGCTAAGAGCACCCAGTAAACCTATAGACCCACTATTTCCTAGTTTTGAGTGATTTTCCATCACTCAGGTCAGAAAGCCCCAAAAAATCAATTATTGATTATTTTAATTAATAAATTGATGAATAATGGAGCAAATCCAAAATCCTAGATCAATGGATTCTCAACCAATTTGATTGAAATCAGTCTCATCGGCACCAGATTGACTGGATCTAACAAATCCTTGACTGAAGGAGGTGATCTGGACAGATCCAAAGTCGAACTTCAGCTTCCTTTATGGGGAATTGCGCCCTCTCTCTCTGCCACACGTGTGGGCTCTTTTGGAGGCTCTGTGGTTGATGATTCAGTCAGCAGGTTGATGTGTTAGCTCAATCAGCCCCCCGATTGACATTCAAACTCAGTAGAAGCTCAGTTCAGCTTCAGATCAGGCATTGATGGACTCTCCTTCAACTGCAGTGGTCTATCTCCTTGGGATTTGTGCCACCTCTGGGCTGGGGTTTCAATTTTGTGTATAAATAAAGCATGGTTGCCTCTCTTCCAAGCTAGCAAGAGTTGGATTGAGGAGCTATTGCTGTTGTAATACTGTGTAATATCTTTTGCTATTGGAATAAAGTGAAGCTTTGGAGGCAAGATGGTGTCATGTCATTGTATGTGTGGATGAGCATTGCCATGTTTTACTGAGGTAACCTGTATCTATGTTCATAATTTGCTAATTATTCGTGGATTCATTGCTAAGATTGATAATAAGTTATTACAATCTTGATAGGAAAGGAGTTTGTTAATAAGTTTATTGGCCATCTCTTTCCTTTTTGATGCATGTTTAGAGATCTAGATTCAGCATGTTTTATAAGTTTATATGCATGTTATTCTGGAATCTTTATGTATGTATTAACCGGACCTCACAAGTATTTTGGCAATTCTTTGGATTCAATTGCAGGTTCCTAGCTTGGAGAGGATGCTGATCTAGTTTGCTTCTTCACTCTCTCCAAAACCATTCAAAAGCATAGTCCCTCGACATTCCACCAGAAAGCTCCACGGTTGATCTTCAAGGCTTCCAGCAACCAATGCTCTTCTTTTCCTCTTCCTCCTTCAAATTTTTCTAAAATCACTCCGGTTACTTGTTTGTTGCTTTAAAATTGTTTAGATCTATCAATTTCAGAGTTTATTTTACATAGATCTTGCTGCCTTAAAGCTCATAAACTATATCTCATTCCTAAAAGAAAATTTACAAGCATTCTAGATCTAGTTTTAGGGAAAATTGTCATTTTTCAAGGCTGTGAAAGTAGATCTAAAGCTTGTTGAATGCATGGTTGTTTCCTTAGAATCTAAAAAGTTATATTCAGAAATTTAAGTGCTTCATATTGGCTGCCCCCAAAGCAGGCCAAGATCCCAAGGAAAGCTTGCTTTCCTTGGTTCCTTTTCTGCTTCTTTAAAAACTAGTTTTAACTTTGAATTTTTGGGTAAAAAGTTTGTTCATTCAAAAGTACTTTCAAAGTACTTTTGGGCATATTTCACTGTGATAAACTTGCTGGTTTTTAGCAGGTGTAACAAAAAAGAGGAGGAGGCGCTATCCGGAAAGCATTGTTGGACCATTCGAAACCCCCCAGGGGGTCTCTGTCTTCCCAAAATTTCAAATTTTTGCAATTTGTAAACCTTTGGTCTCATTCCATATAAGGACCAGGTGGATTAATTTCAGTTTGTTGATATTGTAATTGCTACTAATAAAAAGAAAAATCTTTTCGAATAGGCTCTTTCACCACCCCCCTGGGGGGTTCCACGTCTGTTTCACTTTTTTGCATTTTTGCCTTTTTTCTGTTCTAGTTTAGTATTGACATGCAGGATTGTATACTTTGATAATATTTTGCATTATTCCATATTTTCAATTCAAAGTAATCATACTACTTACCCCACGACTTCCCAATTGACCCGCAAGGGGAAAGAGATGCGTGGTAGGCCTAATTAGAAAACCAGTGTTGTGTATCTCTGATTCCATTTTCATTAATTGTTTTGATAATCATAATAAAATCAACCCCTCCTTGATTCCCTGATTGAGGTCCACTTGGACCGAAAGAGGTTCCTGGAGGGTTTTCTTTTTAATAAGAACACCTCTTTTAAAATTTACTAAAAATAACAAAGACTCCAGTGTGTATGCTCTGTACTTGGCTGCACTTCGTTCGATCAGTCAAGATGCATCAAAAGCACTTGAGTGACTAGATTAATTAGTCCTCACCTCCCAAATTGACAAACCATCAGGGGGAAATCCAACGCCTCGAACAAATTGTAAGCGGTGGCAAAATACCCAAAGGAGTGGGAACAACTGGAAAGTGACCTCGAGGCGCCGATCTCTGTCACACCCTGACGGGTGCGTTATGAACAATAGTCTCCGAGACTCCGTTCCAGCCCACAAACACCTTGCGGGTAGCCGTGAAAGTTCACTTTTGGACATACTCCAAGTACCCCTCGGGTATATCTGGAGTCCCCTTTTCGCCTAATTTAATTCATTCACATTCCACATTAATTTAAAATCTACCAAGAGACATTTGCAAAACATTCTTTCAGGTGCATGCAAGCATATTATTTTCTCTGTTGACTCCATTTAAGGCACTGGTGATTTATTTCATCATTTCTTTCAATTATATATATATAGAGAGAGAGAGTGTCATTACTATGCTTGTCTGTTTTAAATCTTGCATCCTGTTATCTTTTGTTTCCACTTGTTAATTTCAAAACTCCTAAACAACTTAATCAATATAACACCATCACACTAAGTGATTAGCCTTAGTAATTTAATAGGGTCTACCCCCCTTGGCTTCGTTAGGAGCTAGCCTGAACGAAGGAGTCAAGAACAAGGTGACAGCCTTGACTCGAGACTTGCCCCCAAGGACACACCGAGTGGCTTGAAGATTTCTACCACGTAACCCAGGTGTGTGAAAGGCGACAACACCCTCCATGGTAGTGGATTCAAGCATGTGTGTAGAACAATATCAAATTTATTTGACCAAGGTTGTAGGGATAACATGGTTTCACTCATCCTGTTGGCATGAAATGGTACAATCCATCAACGATGCTCCTAAAGGATCCAAGGGTTCCTAGTATGACAAAGCCAATACCATGGGACTTGACAAGGAAATAGCCAAAATCCATAATGCTCTAGGACAATTTACAAATGATTGAACCAAGTATGGGGTATCCATTATATCTGATGGTTGGACAAATGTTAAAAGAAAGACATTAATAAATATTTTTGGTGCGTCTACTAATGGTGTAGTCTTCCTTCCTTTCAACCCATGACTACTCAAATTGTTACAAGACTACTGTTAATAATGCAAAACCTTTAAATAAAACCATGCAAGAGATTGGGTCATACAATATCATTTAAGTCATCACTAATAATGCTACTAATTGTGAGGTAATAGGAGCAATCTTTAAGGATGTGTACACTAACATATTTTGGTCAAGGTGTTTGGTTCACACATTGAACCTTTTGATGCATATGATATTACTAAGACCAACATAGATCGACCTTAAAATCGGATCTAACAAGCATAGAGAGGGATCCAATTTCTTCTAGTGTAAATATTTTTATCTTAACTTTTTACATGTTTCGAAAAATTTACACGTAAGTTTGGATGGATTTATGTTGGTTTTAATTTTTTTATTTTATAAGCCAACATTGATTTTTTAATTTATTTTTCATTTGGTTTTAATTTTTTATTTTATGAGCCGACATGATTTTATTCTTTTAACTACTCATTATTTTTTGTAGTGTTACGTACGTAACAACATCTCCCCCATGTTGGGCTATAGAGCACCTCGTTACTCACGGTAAAATTTATTACCAATCATAGCATGACCCACCACATTTTTCACAATCGCTCTAGGTTGGAGTTACTTAAGATTGCAAAGACCAAACTTGCTAGCTACTACCTCGCCTTCAGGTGTCTTTTGAAGGTACGACGAGGATTGGCTAGTATGCTCTCAAGTGATTCATGGCAAGGTTTGAAAGATAGGGTTGCATTCACATCTAATAGACATGAATTTTAGTAGGTGGAGATCATTCTTGATGGTCAATTTTGGGCACAAGTTAGTTATGTTTTGCAGTTCACCAAGCTCATTTATGGTATGATTCAATTTCCAGATATAAACCAGCTTATGACTGGAGAGGAGTACGTGCAAATGCGCAGCATGCTATGTCGAATCAAAGACATTGTTGAGCCGAGAGACATAATCTTCTATGATCATATTTATAAACATGTGGTAAAAAGGTGGGATAATTTGAATGTTCGCTCCATGCCCTAGCATGTCCTTGCACCCAAAAAATATTCTCCATCTTGATTGGCCCAACCAGCAACTAAGGGTGGGGTTAGGAGAAAACCACACATGGATCCAAAGGTACAAAATTGGTATATGCTTGCATTAGAAAAGTTGGTCGTTGATGAAGAGAAATGTGCTCAAGTACAAAGCAAATTGAGTAAGTACATTAGTGAACATGTAGTCTTTGCTAACCTATATGCAACCAAAGATCCAAATAGGTTTAATACTATCGAATGGTGGAACATGCTCTTATACCACACATCTGCATAAATTGGTAGTGAGGGTACTTTCACAAATTATTAATACTCCTTCTATAGAGAGGTGTTGGAGCACCTACACCTTCATCCATAGAATGAAGTGAAACAACTTGAACATAGACTAGGCAAAAAGCTTGGTTTATGTGCACTACAACTTGAGGTTGTTGTCCCATTATTGTGAGGTAACAAGGAATGATAGATCATGATTCATATGTAACGTGGGACAACAATCTAGAGGAGGCTAATTTGGACGCTGGGGCCATAGCTTTAGAGCGCATAGACACTGAACTTTTAGGTGATCATGATGATGATCAGATTCATGCAGCAGAGATGCCACCCCCAACCACCAGCAAGTTTCCAGGTGTAGGAGATTTACCTTTAGCTTCACAATGTCTAGTGTTTGATGGGGGCCATGTAGTTGTTACTCATGTTCCACAAACACTTCCTACTTCTCCTACTACTCCTATTCATAGATCACAGGAAAAGAAACTAGAAGTTTCTCATGGCAAGAGGAAAGCTTAGTAGATAGTAGATCTATTTGTCTTTTCTAGAAGTAGTCTCTAGACTCTATAGTCTAGAATTTAGTACTTGGTCTTTATTATGGCCTATTTTGTAAACAGCATATGATAGTTTAAGTTTGAACTTTGAATCAACCTTTGAAATTTAGATTTCTGACTGCATCTTACAACTCTTTGGCAATGAATATGAGGCTCTGTTTCATTTTGTGGTTGATATCATCTGTTACAATTTGTTGAGGGCAAATGTTAAGTGTTGAAACTTGAAGGTTGATGTTGCGGTTGATGATTCATCATTTGAAGACAATGTTACAAGTTATAGCTGCTAGATGATTGATGTTATATGTGTACTAAATGGTTGATTATTTAATGATCATCATTAATCTAGTATTTAGATATATTTTTTCATGTTTTCTGCAGCTAATTCAATATTTTGCATGTTTCTTTAATATGTATGCATCAAAATATATTAGAATATGTATTATATAATAATAATAAAAGCTCTGCTCCTGGAGGTCTTTTTGAAAATTGCACTTCTCACTCCCGCTCACGCTCCCAACAGCCTTGTTCCTAACGATGAGCAATTATTAAATGCCCATTCTGTTGATAACTCAACCCTAAATCCAGAATTAACCCATGATTTTGTCAAAGGTAAAATGCACTACCTTGTCATTTTTGTTGGAGCAATTGTCAGTTATGAATGATAGAGGTTCTCGTCATAGGGAAAAAAGACTTGCCCACTTGGCTTAATTGGAAATGAAAACCCATTCAATTAGGGGCCAGGGCATATTGTCTGCTATTTAAGCATACCATTTGGAATGAATGGGCATATTGTCTCGACTCTTTTTTTGTGTAAAATTGAAAGCAAGCTTCAATATTGGACAGTGCAAGATGTTCCCCTTGTGGGTGGAATCACTATCATAGTTAGAATACTATAGAGTCTTCGTCAAATCACAGAATCCTCTAGCATTTCAACAGATCACTCTCAGCCTCAACATGTTCTCCTTGGCCATAATCATTATCATTTTATGGAGTTTGTCATCAGTGGTCATTGTATTCCCCACCCCAAATAAGCATCAAGGGGAAATGTTATGGTAATGTTTATTTGGACATTCTAACAACATCTTTTCAAAGTGAATAAGGGGTGGTTGAGATGTAATATTTACATGGTGAAATTTACAAGTGATTAATTGTTGACACCTTCAGTGAACAACTTGTGGTCTCAAACGATGTCCTATTCTGCCACCTTTCCTTCTTTGTATCACCAAGTCAAACTTAAGGAGGGATGTTAGTGGTATGGCAGTAATCTTGTCTTGAGGACACTCATGACCATCCAGTGGTCATTGTGTGGTCCCTTTGGGTTATATGGAATGCTATGAATATTTGGCTACAATGGTAGCCGTGTATATTGATTGGGCTCTCTCTTAATTATTTGTGTACAACAATATGTTTACACCCTAAATCCTAACAGGAATATCACTCAACCTGCATCCAAAAACCCTGAGGGTAGGGTCTTGTAAATTCTCTGATTTATATTAAAAATTGTTTTGGCATTCAAAAATAAAAATGTTAAAAATCTCCTATTAATCCATACCTTAAGCTCTAGGGTGTGCCTCAACTGGTACACGTAATATTTTCTCCCAGTATTGCATTATTTGTGTGTTACATAATGTTTATGCCCTAAATACTAACAGGAATATCACTCAACTGCATTCAAAACCCCTACAGGTATGAAAAGGGGTCTTGTAAATTCACTGTATTTCTTAAAAAAAAACCTTTTTGCATTCAAAAATAAAAACATTTAAAATCTCCTTGTATTGCATACTCTAACCACTAGAGTGTGCTTCAACTGGTACACATCATGAACAAATGTCTAACACGTGATTTTGACAAGTCCTATGAATCACAGTTACCATACTTGCAAGTAAACCTCACGAGTATACAAAGTATGACATTTGGTCATGTACTCATACTCACATTGACCGAAAGTGTAACAAATATCAATGTTATAAATATTAACATTTAATACTAAGTAGGTTAATTAGGGTAATTAATTAATTACTCAAGAGGTGACTTGAAAAGTCACCCCCCTTACCACATAGGGTATAAAATACCCGACACTAATTCTTGTAAAACATTTTTTTATCTATCCAATTATCAATATATATTTGTCTATTAATGGCTTATCGAATATTCCAGGTGTTCTGATAATTTTGATTGTGTGAAGTGAATAAATATTCGCTTCATTTGGTAACAGAGCTAGTTTGTGATCCAGGCCTTTGGCCATATCATGATTTTTAATCATAATCCTAGGAAGTCCCTAAATTTATGGTCTTTGACCAAGTAAAAAAAGAAAAGAAAGTCGAAAGAAAAAATAAAAATAAGTAAAAAAGAGAGAGAAGAAGAAAGAAGATTGCCATAAAAAAAGGAAGGTCAAAAAAAACAAAAAGTAAAAATAAAAGAGTAAAACCACAAATGGTTTTTCCACCCACGGTTTTGTTTTAATAAGTGGTTTTTTAATTCTAGGGTTTAAACCATAATTCCCACGCCATTCATAAAAAATATATATCAATAATACTATTAGTAATAATAAAACTTAATATTGTTATATTTTTTTTCAAAAGAACCTTTAAACCCAATTCATAAAAAATATATATATACTATATTATTATTTTTAAATAATAATTGGTAAGACATTATATTTGTTATTATTATTAAATTATTATTATTATTATTATTTAATAATTGTGTTATTTACAATTATTACTTTATACAAAAAAGAAAAAGAATCAAAGAAGATATTAAAAGAGCAAAAATCAAGTCTTGGAAGATATTAAAAAAATTATGGATCCAGGTCACTCACAATTGCAATTACAGTTACGAACAGTTTCAGCCTAGCTAAAAACGTGTGTTCGGAATAGTATTTTGCAACTCCAGTTCGACAATCAAAAACGAAGTAGTGATTTTCAAAAAGAACAGATTACTACCTCAGAATTACGAATTCGATCATTGGAATATAGTAGAGAAAAACTCACAAAACATTAATCAGATAAGGACAAGAAAATATCACATCTAGAAGGTATCATTCAACAACTTGAAGACCAGATAAAAGTCTAAACAAAGTCCAAGAATGTCTGTATGGAAACAGTATCGACTTAAAAGAGGAAATTAGTCGTCTAAACAAAGTTATCATGGACAAGGAAGACAAATTGGCACAACTACATGAAAAGTTAGAAAATCAGGAAACAGAGTTATGTCATCATCAACAGCAAAAAGAAAAACTCCAGCAGCAATATGACGACAGTAAGAAGACACATAAGTTGGAACTAACAAAAGTCAACAATGTGTTATGAAGCAATACCAAAGAGATTTTTCGATTACGAAATCATAACAAAACATTGATAACAAAGATTAAAAAACTGAAACCCAATAGTAAGAGGGAACACTCCGGTGAAGACCTCAAAGGAAGAATATTGGAAAAGCAAGAAGAAAACCAGTGTCTAAATAATCGTAATCAGGAACTAGAGAATCAAATCAAGAAATTAAAAATGGAAAAAAAGTCACAAGATGAAAGAATTGAAAAGATTCAGAATCATAACAATCTACTGGAGAACCAAGAAGCACAAATCCAAGAAAATGCATCCAAAAATCAAATCGAGGAAGTAGAGACAGCCCTCGCCACAATCCAAAAGAAAGAAAAACAAACAACACACACACTTTACAGACATCCTAATTATAATCGTCATTTTGACCAACGACACGATCAAAACAAGCACTCACAGAAGAATTATGTTGACAGGAGAAAAGACCAACATGCTAAGCAACAATTGAAACGACCCGTTCCACAAAATGATCTCAGAGCTCCGATAAAAGTAGATCTGGGATGGACCACAGCAGATACAATGCGACAATTCTCCTTGGGAATCCGTAACTCGTATCGTCTCATTTCATCAAGTGTCGCAATTACAAAAAGGAAAGGATCCCGAGACAACAGTTCAAGGGAATTCAAACATTGTTGTCGATACAAGCTTTGAGGACAAAGCTTCCCTTAAGGGGAAGGCAATGTAACAAATATAGATGTTATAAATATTAACATTTAATACTAAGTAGGTTAATTAAGGTAATTAATTAATTACTCAAGAGGTGACTTGAAAAGTCACCCCCCTTACCACTTAGGGTATAAAATACCCGACACTAATTCTTGTAAAACATTTTTTATCTATCCAATTATCAATATATTTTTGTCCTATTAATGGCTTATTGAATATTCCAGGTGTTTTGGTAATACTGATTGTGTGAAGTGAATAAATATTCACTTCAGAGAGTATTGGCAAGTACTAACCAAGTATGTCAAGCATTTCAAGTCAGTACTGTTGCTAATTAAATAAGCATGGCCATAAGGGAGTTATCTATGTCTATAACTAACCTATAGTTGGTATGGGTCGTTACTCTTAATTATGACCCTCCTAGCATTCAAACTTCTAACAAAATTTTATTTAAAATTAGGACTCCTAACAATGTCTAATAGAGCGTTACCATTCTAGCAAACACTCACAGCACTCATGAAATATTTTTCCTACATTAAGAATTATTCATGCAGTGCCTTGTACTGTCAATCTTTCCAAGTATGTGTATGCCTAGTACCGAGTCGGCTGTTTTGGCAAGTACAAGTTGAATATGAATATGTTAACTATGAAAAGACAAAAGTCAACAGGATGCACAAACATGTATGTTCTCAGAATCAGACACTGTAATATCTGACCAAAGCCTAAAAATGAACTCACACAGTAGATTTATTCATAATGGATTTAAAGCCTCCAACTTTAATCTTCGTTTAGATTCTTCTACTGGAATGCTACTAAACATTAGATAGGCTTCTCTGCTAGCTTCCTTGCTGTACAAGTTATCATTTCCCTAGAATGTTCAGTTACTTTATCATTCATTCTTATTTCTTTCACAATAAACTCTATCTTGACTTTCAAATTTGTCTTGGCCCTGCAAAATTTGAAATATGCCAATACAATGGACATGGACTTTCTCTTGACTAAGAAAGACAAGATTTTACTATCATCAACAAAGCTTGCAAATTATAGACTTTCACTTGACTAAGAAAGACAATTTTACTTTCATTAACAAAGCTTGCAAATTAAGTGCTATTTATGCCAAGATGCAGATTAATTGCTAGTGATGACCAATGGTGAGCTGTCATGGAACTATGGGATCACATAAATTATGCTATTTGACAGGACAACCAGCTTAACCAACTTCAATAGAGTTTCAGAAAAAAAATGAAGAATAAGGCAGTGGATGATAACAAACCTGGATATTCAATTCTTCATGCAGATTAGCCAAGCCATGAGCTGCACCCAAGGCTATTTTTAATCTGCAAGCCCAAGGGAGAACAGGTAATTCCCTGCTAAATAAGTGGTCTTCAAGGCTCTTATTGGGCATAAACTCGTAGACCAAGAGCAGCTGAAGACCTCTGTCATCATCTTCAGCACAATAACCAATCAATTTCACCAGATTAGGATGTTCAACGAGTCCAAGAAAATGTACCTCTGCTATCCACTCTTTGCGTCCCTGAACAATTAACAAGTCAAATGGTTACAATCTACTTACAATAAGTTACAAACTTGCAGAAGTTGCCATGAAATCTCAAATGGGATCTCAAATCAAACTGACAAAGAACTTCTAAAAAGTCAACAACAATATTTATAGCCTCTTTTTGTTTTCAAATCTATACATAAGTGAATTGCCCAGTAAGGATAACTATCAAAGAATTGTGAATTCAGTATACTTACCTCATTGAAATCAAACTGTTGCATGACATTGAAAGTTCAATATGAGAAGTGTGAGGTAATCCAGAGTCTGACTATGATAAAAAACAGTTTGAATATATGTCAGGCTTCAGCCTGTAATTTTTAAGTGAAATTTCCCAATCCTAAATTCCCAAGTTTTGTGTCAAATTTTCGAGTTCACCCACAGTTTCAATCTGCTGAGTATGAGTGTTTTACATCACATTGACATGACTGGAAAATATGTATGAAATATCACAAATTGTAAAGGCAGAAATTTAAATAACACATTCACCATGAAATTTGCAGACAAATTTTGGCAAACTGCCCAGGCAAAACCCACAAGGGGAAAACCTGTTTGTAAGAGAGTAATTTTTATTTCTTCAGTTAAATAATGCAACTTATCTAAACCAAGCAGACCAATTTTCAGCCTCGATTTCAGTGCCAAACAGACTTGAAATCTGTGCAAATCCTTCTCGAACTTTGTGCTGAAAGTACTGTACAGTGTATGGACAGACTGTAAATTACAGTCAATTCCTCCTCAAACTAAATGCTGCCAATACGGTCTGAAAATCTTGGTATGCATGCTTGCAATTTCAGCCAAAACACCCCCGAATTTTGTGCCCACTCTGCCTCGAAATTCGTGCCAGCTACAGTAAAATTGTACAGAATAGTATGGACTGTACAGAATTGTATAGGCAGTGCGGATGGTGTGGGCTGTACTGACTGTCAAATTCAGCTCCTCCAAATCCGTGCTACTGTACTTTCACCTCGATTTTCATACTGCTGTACATTTTTTCACTGCCTGGGAATGCATGCCACAGTCTCTCTCTCTGCTGCTCCTCCTCCTCTTCTCAAGGACTCGACTTGCTCTCTCGAAGTTGCTCTCCAACCCTCTTGGTGACTGAAATGAGGAATTGGTGCCTTTTTTTATTGTTTCCCTCGTCTTTTCATTTCACCGTCTTGGGGTAGCTGAAAAGACACTAGATCAAGGGCCCACATTTAATCTAGTGTTTTCTCATCAATGGATGAGAAAAATCACTTTTCTCTCCATTAAATATTTCTCTCTCAACCACACTTAAATTTATTTAAAAAGTCACTTTATTCTCTAAAGTGAATTAATTACTCATCTCAAGTAATTAATACAAGGGCCAATAAGAAATAACTTAGTTAATACAAGGGCCAATAAGAAATAACTTAGTTTTTTCCTCGCTATCAACTTCTCTAGTGGCTTCTAGGATTTAATCACTAATCCTGGTGTCTTGCTCCCTCAAAGACGTCTCCAAGACAATTACAAAGATAGAATAGAGTATAATGATGATAATGACTACAAGAGCTCTCTCCTCCCTTTATATATAGAGTAGGTGAGGGAGGCTAACATAAACAAGGGCTTATGTCCATACAAGTAACCAATAAGGCAACTCTGCACAGTGTTCTCTAAAATACAATAATGTAAAAGTGTCATACTAGGGTTTATCCAACCCCCAAGATGAAAGACCCTCCAAGCATGATTCTCCTAGGGCTCAACACGCCTCCTCCAACATGGTGCATTCTCCAACAAGATGTTAATTCAACACTCCTCTTTCAATATGCTATCCAAGTGTCCTCATGTAAGGCGTTCTTCCTCTAATTGTGGACCACATGTCACATGCCCTATTGTGCCCAACACTCCTCAATATGTGTGCCAATGTGATCACTAGGCTCCAATGCTCCTCCTCAACATTACATGTCCAAATACACAACCAACCTCCATGAAGTATGCTCCTCAACCCAAGCATCCTCAAGTAATGTGTCCAACGTCCAAGGTGTATATCACATGGTCCCAAGCTCCTAGGGCTAAGTGCCTGGCACTCCTTCTCCTAGGAAGGTACCTCTCCTAATTGAGCAACCAACTTCCCCACCATGTGCACCCAATGGGTTAGTCATCATGCCAATTAGGGTAACAACCTCTTAGGTGAGGATGTCATGCCAACACTCTAACCAAAGGCAATCATCTACCTAAAATAAGCCATCCATATGTCCATGAAGCATCTCCAAGGGGCTAGGAGATCTAGTGCCCTCCCAGCAAGGTGAAAACAATTTTGAGTAACCCCAAAAGCTAACAAAAAGGCCAACATATGAGCCCAAGTGCTCACATGAAAGGACTCAGCGTCACAATGGAGTGCATTGAGGTTAACTTTCACTAGCAAAGCCAACTCTTGCTTAAAGCTCCTCAAATCCCCCTAAGTAAGAGTGAGGATCCTCATTGTGTAGAAATTTTGAAAACCTACTCAATTTGAAATCTCCACCTCACTTCTATGAAGTCACAAATTTATCACATAGAACCTTCAGTGTCAGGGATGAACTCAAATATTGAAAAATGCACCTACAAATATCTCAAATTTATCCACCACTAGTCCTGGCACATTCAAGTAAACAAACATAGAATATTATTGTTGTTAGAGACAATGGTCATATTTAAAATTTACGCATATTAGGACTTAGACTAGACTTATAATAAAGTCTAGCTAATAAAGTGATGTAATAATGAGGCATTTAATGCAGTCAATAATGAAGTGGTTAAAACTTAATAGTTAGTTATTTGGGTGTTATGTAGTGTATTCCTCCTATCGCCTACTATGTAATGAAACATTGCATCACCTAGTGAATATATCAACCCACTCTTTCTCATTTATGTGTAATCAAGGGACTGCTCACACACATTGGGTAGTGCAAATTTGAAGCTAATCAAAGAAGGCACCGAGGCACTTCTCAGTGCTCACACATACTTGATAGAAGAAATTTGAAGCCAGCCTATAGCGAAGGATAACGAAGCAGATGCTAAGAGAATGGGCTGACCCAAGGTATAATCTTTAGGATGTGTATACCAATGTTACAAATATCGTGTCGGTGAATATATCGCCGAGGGTCAAAAAAGAAATTATCGGATTTATCGGAGAAAATGTTGACAAACATCGGCAATATATTGGCAAACTTAAAAAAATACAAAAATATTCATTTTTTTCAATTTTCTAAACATTTAAAACAACAAGAACATCAAATAAATACATTGCCACATGAATATGGAAAGAAAACCGATATATAAGAGGTATAAGAGGTCTTGTGATACATCACACATCAAAAATGAATCATGTCCTAGATCTCGAGTCCCTGACTCATGACTCACCATAAAATATAGTCAATGTATCTCATATTGTCATTACTTCAATTGTACTATTGATGTATCTCAATTGCTTTTCATAAGGTTCCTATATTGGGATCCTATTCATCAATAGCACCCAATGCCTCCCTCCTCTAACTTCAATTGTGCTATTGATGTATCTCAATTGTTTTTCATAGGGTGCCTATATTGGGATTCTATTCATCAATAACACGCCTCCCTCCTCTAGGCTCTAGTCATTGCCTCTACCTCGAATCTTAAAGTTGGATCCTCCAAGGACATTAGTCAATGACTCAACACCTTACAATTTTGATGAAACTTCCTAATCCAATCATTAAAATAACGTAGAAAAAACTTCCCATGCTTAATAAGTGATTTTGCTTGAGTGAAGAGTACATTTTCATTAAGGTCATGACTGAGGAGTTCAACAATCAACACCAACAACGTGAAGGTGCATATAGTGGTTGATGTGCTTGATTAAATGCCAATCCCATGCCCTCATACACGATAGAATCCGTTAGAAACTTTGCAATCCTGAAAACCATTAATTCTATTGAATTTTGAATGGGATCTAAAATTATACTTTTTGCATATGAAGTATAATGAGGTTGGAATTACTCTCAAACAACCTAAAACAATTAATGGTAATGTTAAAATTTAAGTAACAGGATAGGCATTCTCCTTATCTTTCATTTTATATCATTTTTCTTTAAGAATTTAATATTACCATTTAATATCACCCATTATTACTCCACCGGACTGGCCAGTTTCAGTCCGATTCTAATTACAATGTCAAAATCCCATCCCACGACATTATTTCCTAAATTCCATGTATTTTTTATTAGCAAGGCGAAATTTTCCAAAACATCATAATATTTTCTAAAATATCGCCGATTTATCGGCAAAAATTCGGATTAAATATCAGGCGATATATCATCGATGGGTTAGCCTCGCGACATATCGCAATGTCGACAATATATCACCAATATTTGTAATAGAGGTGTATATGCCATGTTATGAACTACCATCATCAAAGAGGAAAAGCCATTGTATTTGATTAACAACATAAAATTATTTTTTGGAGTCATTGAGCGGTCAATTAGAAAGGCGATGAATTACTGAGTTTGAGCCACCAAAAGAAGTGAGCGGCGCCTATCTACCTATCGCAAGAAAATCGAGGATTTGTATGATGACAAACCATTGTGTGAAGGTTAAATTGCCTGAATATTTTTAATGTGAAAACACCCGTAGAAGACCCACAGTACACAATTTGAAGCTGCCAGCTTGCCCCCAATCACAATCAATGATTAGGAGAGTCACCAGAAAAGATTTCGGTAACTAAAGGTGTGTCTTCCATGCAAAGGCAATTTGCACCTGTATCAAAGGTTTAGGCACCACTGGGTTGACAACAAGTTTAATCCCGAGAAGTCATCCGCAAAAGTACATGATACAATAGAATAAAAGAAAAAGGAATTTCTTTATCATAAAAGGAGCTGCTATTCAATGATGATACCAAATAGGAGAAGCCATTTGTTGCTAACACCGTCGGGGCTGTTGAATTTTATAGGTTAGATGACTATTAATGCAAGTACTAAACTTCAATACATGAACATATAAAAAACTAAGGTTAAATTTAAACTATACTAAAATTTAACAACATAACTGTCATCTCTTTCAACTTAACACTCTGCTAGTCACTACGTTATTAACGCTCGGCTAGTCACTGCGTTAAAGTTGATCATTGAGATGTTTTCCCAAATGTCATGTACAGAAAAATAATCAAATGCAGTAAACTCAATCTCAAATAAACTACCAAAGATAAAGAATCATAACCATTCGTTGGATCTACCTTATACTCAGATAGTTCTGAGTTTGATCTTGTCACTAAAAGGACAAGTCAAACTGAACAAGCATGTTACGTACCTTGAGAGAGAGAGATTTCAGGTAGAAGTAAACAGACCTCGGATTCTTCAATAAGAATAGCAGTTCAATTACACTGATCCACAATCCTACTACTAAAGATGACTTACACAGGTGTGAGATCCCGCTAATGTGTCCAAAACCAAAATAGGATAGAAAACGTTGTCAGGAGAAAAGAAATAACACTAGTGTGTGCACACAATCTAGGCGAACAGAGCAGTCGGCAACTGATAACCAACAGACAAGAAGAGACCACAACCGAGATTAGCAGCCGGCAGAGAGAGTTACGGATTAGCTACCAATGGAGTAGTCGGCAGCAAGAAACCAGCAGACAGAAGGACACCCTCAGACAGGGTCACGTGGGAGACCAGCAAACAAAAAACAACCAACACTGGTGGATACCTAGCAAGTGCGGATCCAACAGGAACGGATACAGTGGAGCAGCCAGCAGCAAACAACGTAGTCACAGAGGAAACAAAAAAACGCACACAGCCCGCAGAGAAAAGACGCCAGCAACCCGCGAAGGAAAAACGCCAGCAACCCGCGGAGAAAAAGGTAATTGGCCTGTGAAAGAAAAACGCTAGTAGACAACGAGGAAGGAATGGACAGTCAGCCCGTGAACAAATCGCAGATCGTAGAGAAACAAAACCGGCCAGCCCGTGAAAAATAAACACGTGAGGATGAGTGGAGAGCCTTCAAAATCGATGATAAAAAAAAATATGCCCTCATCATTTTATAAGGTTAAGTGATAAAAAAAAATCAAGTTCTTGATAGTGTTAAGGGTCCACGTAAAAACTTGACTTTTAGAATAGTGGAAAGGGTCCACAATAATAATAATAATAATAATAATAATAAAATCCAAACCAAAACACTTTAACCAATAGTGTAATAAAATAACCCAAAGTGTAATCATAAAGCAACAATCAATAATAACATAAAATAATCCAAAAGAGTAATCATAAAAAAAAACATGAGATAAGATTAAATGGTTCACAAGTCTTTATTAATAAAATCATAAAGATTTTATTAATAAGACTAACAAATAACTAATTAAAGATAAAGCCATAAAGTGAAAGTCCAAAGGTCCAATAGAAAGTAAATAATCCAAAACCATAAGTGGGTCAAGGGTCCTTTAACAAATCCTTTAACAAAACATAAGATAACCATAACAACACAAGGTCCAAAGGCCTTTAATAAATCATTAAGAGAAAACACTCCATAAAGTAGGAGTCAGCATAGTCAAAGGTGCACACTCCATAAGGTAGGAGTCATCATAGTCAAAGGTGCACACAAGTGAGAGTGTTAGAATCAAGTAAGAATAGGACCAAGAGTCAACAACCACAAGATCAAGGTGAAACGTAAAGATGGACAACATTCAATTAGGACCAACCAGACCAAAGACTTTTCTCTCTCTCAAGATACATAGTTTTCATATATTTTGTCATCACTGTACAAGGGGGAAGATCCAAATGGATGGTACAATCATTTTGTCCTCGACACTGCTCCTAAGGGTTAGGTACTAGGGACATCGTTAAGGGGTGGCCAGTCCTTTGAAAAACAACCTAGCAATAATCGATTAGAAGAGGGGACATCATTAACCTCCATTCTTAATGAATGGCTTTCAGCCTTAGGCTGAGTTTCAATCTCACACTGAATCAAGTTGATCAATCCCTGGACCCTAACCGAGTCCTCCATTCTCTCGCAGAATGGTTTATTGTCCGTCGATTGCACACCAGCAGCAAAAATCTTCCGAAAGCTGTCTCCTCACTTAGGAAAGTGGGAGAGGTGTGACCTTGGGGGCAAGCACAGAGCTAGGTACTGTCACCTACTCGTAGCTCCTCCGTTTAGGCTAACTCCTAACGAAGCCAAGGGGGGTAGTCCCTAACAAAGAGTTTTCTATGGTTCAATGTTTAAGTTTTAGATGTTTTGGATGCGGATGGGTGTTGTTTAGCAGTTATTGTGATTTAAAATAATTAATATTTAAGGGGATGATGATAAATCGAAGCAATCCACGTTGCTAACAAGAGATCACACAGATAAGCAAAGATTCCAGACTTGTAACTTAAGCATTCAAATATAATCAATTGAAATGGACCATAGACAATTGATCAAGATAGAAAATTAATCAAATATAACAAAGGACCAGTGCCTTATGGAGTCAAATAAACGCGTGAAATAAAGTCTAGGAATTAAGCTAGTGAGTATTAGGTTTTGCAAGTGCTCTTGGTAAATTTTAAGAATTTTAAATGCTCTTGATTAAGGTGTCAACGAAGGTTTGTCAAAGCCGGGAGACTCTTCTAAGTTCCCTCCGTTGAAGACATGTCGGGCCCACCCAATATCCCAAGCTGGTATCACAAAGATTGACCAGCTAACCGAGAATCTAAGACAGCGGGAGGTTCCGACGCCTCTACTAGGAAGTACTTTGGAAGAATCCCTACAACGCCGGTGCGTTGGTTACGGGTGTTTAAGTATTATTAAATTACTCTTGTAGGTTTGAAAGATCCAGTGCTGTTTCTGGGTATTCCGATCTAGGATCGGTCAGAGCATACTCCGGCAAGGAGGGGAGGGAGTTAATTAATTAAAAGGGTGTGTGTGTTGAAGGTTTTATTAAGTTGATTAATTAGACTCTCCGACAGAGAGCGCTCTTGACCTTGTCTTATGACGAAGGTTAAAGAGTCATATCTAATCTAAATGAGACTAATGCAAGGATGATGCAAATACTAAGATGCTCCCCGATAGAGAGTGCTCTTGACTTGTGTTTCTGCAAGTTCAAAAGTCTTACTTAAGAGTTAATTGATTAGAGAAATGTGAACAAGAAGCAAAGATGAGTTATTAAACTCTCCGACAGAGAGCACTCTTGATCCACCTTATGGTGTGATTCAAGAGATTTAAGCAGTTGATTTACTTAAAAAGATAAACAATTTAAAATAGAGTAATCAGCTTAATTAATGAATTAGAAGTGATGGATTAACAATTAGTATTCTAAGAATAAGATACAAATAATGATGAAGATAAGCAAATCTAACCTAAGCATACACAAGTAAACACAACACAATCCTCCCCAAATGGGGAAGGATAGAGTGGGGACTTAAAAACCCCACTCAAACACAAGATCTTTATTAAAATTTATACAATGTGCCTTAAGGATTTTAATCCTTGAAAAGACTTTTCAAATGAAAACAAACAATTCTACTAATATTAGGACTTGTAAAAAAGGAGAGTGCTTTTACTTGAAACTTTTCTCGAAACTCTTATCGAAACTTTTTCAAAAAGGGAAAAGAAGAAGTTTGAATGAAAAAAAAAAAGCAAAGCAAAGAAGGCTGAAAGCAAAAAAAGATGAGGGAGAGAAGGCAAGAAAACAAAGGGAAGGTTGAAAACAAGGAAAATGGGGGAATAGGGCAGCCAACTATGAAGCTAAAGGAGGACAAAAATTGAAGAAAACAGGGCAGCGAAAGAGAAAACAAATGGCTGTCATAAAAAATACAAAACAGAGCAGCGAACAAAAAGTGGAAGAAAAGGCCAACAACAAGGTGGAAGAAGGCCCAAAAACTAGGGCAAAAAGAGGCAAAAAAGAAAGGAAGACTAGGGCACACTAGGGCTGTCCAAAATGACGAAAAGGGATGGTAAAAGAGAGTAAAAGTGGGGCAGCGATGAAGAAAAAGTGAGAAAAGGCAAACAAGTCAAGGAGGAAAGGGGCTAGCAAGCAAGGAAACAAAAGAAGTCAAGGGGCAAAGGGAGAACTAGAGGAAGGAAGTTCAGTAACCAAGAAAGTATTTCAATTTATGGATGGAACCCAAGAGAGAGAGCTAGACTCCCAGCTTTCTTTTTGTATTTTGAAGAAGGAGATCTCTGTAGGTCCTGCAATGAAAGTGTTAGATCAAAAAGGTTGCTTGAAGCCTGGGATAGAAGCAATTGAGCTCACACCCTTCTTCAACCTGTAAAGCCTGAAAACACACTACAACTTAACACAAAACGTGAGATCAAAATACATGCTAGTATGCTAAGAAGAATGAATTATGATCAACATTACGTATATACTGATTACTCGTGTCCATCAAAATAATAATCTACTTCGCATAAACAATCAAGTTGAACTACAACTGATTGTTCTACTGTGCCAATAATGGCCCTCTTGAGCTAACAAATAAACAATTTAATCTCACATAAGCGTTAAGAAAATAGAGGTTAGAGACAATATCACCTCAACCAATTGCAAAAACTACCACATCCAAGAGCTCATGGACCTCCAAAGTCTGATCTTTATTAACAAATTAAAGCAAATGCTTGATACAATTTTCTCAGAGTAACTCTGCTACAAAAGTCCATCCTAATAGAGCTGAAGGAGCCTCTATTTATACAATGAGAGAGTGCTAAAACCCTAAAACCAAACCTCATAACCTAACCGGCCTGGCCACCAAACAGAGAAGCCAAACCTAAGACGGAGAGCTGGGAGTGAGGGGAGGCCTCCACCTAGGCAAGGCGCCCCCACTCCAACCCTGAACAACCAAATCAAGCCATAGATGAGGCCACACGTGTGGAAGGCGCCCTCAGGAGAGAGAGGGGCGTGAATGGGTGAAGGAGGCATCTTCATGATGGTAAACCCACTTTTTAGGTTTGGCTGAAGTCCTTGCTAGGTTTGGGAAGGTCACTAATGGTGCAAGCCTTGGTCTTCACCTCGATCAAATCACCGGACCAATGAGTGCTCTCCATCTCATTTTTTAGCTGGAGATGACAAAGCGGCTAACTGAATATAAATTAATTGCTCACTTAATGCTAACTGAAGCTGAGTTATGACAACTCCAAACATCATAAATGCCCAATGAGATGTCATTTAACCTTTTATTTCGCCGAATTTGGATTAATTTGGAGAGTTTTAATTTTCTCCAAAATAATCATTTTTTAATAAAAATTCATTTTTTTCCTCAAAACTGACTTTTTTGAGAAAAAAGGCATTATGTGTCTGATTGATGATCCGAAAGTTGGTTCTGACTGGCTGGTCGATCAAGAATGATTTTTGGCTTATGGTTAGAGCCTTCAATCACTGAATTCGGAATCCGGATGACCGATTTATTACAAACGGGTTTTTTCCATTTAATTTATGGAAAAATTAACCCAAAAAACTTAGGAAAAGTAATTTAAAATTTTAAAATTTTAAAAATAATTTTTTCCCTGTTCAAAAAAAAAAAATTCGAAAAAAAAATTATATGTCCAAATGACTTAGGACATGACCATGCTCTACTTAAATAATGCCTAGTAAGTTTATAACACTCAGTTGGGCTCTAATAACCCCCCAAGGCCCAGAATTCAACATCGGGCATTCCAGCTTTGGAGGAAGCAGGAGAAAACCTCGTCAATTATACTTGGCTATAGGCAAAGCATAATTGTCAGGAGCAAAAAACTCCCTAGAATATCTTATTTGAGATTCTACGTCTCAGGAGACCGAACCACGCAAAAATACCCTACTAGCACATTTTATTACAAACCCCGCGGGGCCATGGTCAAAATTATTCAAATGAAAAACTGGCTAGCCAATATTGGTTAGACATGAAGACGGATAAACTGATACACTGGAATTAGACATTGAACATGTCTATCAACCGGCGGCTCCTCAGGTAACCCAACTATGGTACAAAAAAGTGGATAATATGGTTCTCAGTACTAAGCTGAGTTTCAATCTCACACTGAAAATTGATCAACTGCCTGCAGGACCTACTTGGACATCGTGTCCCTGGTCCTATACCAGACTATATCTTTGCCTCTACCTGCAGGCTCTACTTGGACATCACATCCTTAGTCCCAGACCAAAATACCCTAGAGGCATATAGGGGCCCTAGCCACATGCTAGGGGCTTTGCCATGACATCAACCTACTTGGTCCTAGACCAAGAACCCCAGGAGACTACTGGGGGCCCTAGGGTACCTTCTAGGGTCTTACTCTATCCTAGTCAACTGACTAGGAAACCATTCTCTGAGAATGGGTCTCGCAGCTGCACTAACTTTAACAAGGCCCAATTCAGTATGTCTGTTGTTGATTATTAAATGTATTTTAAATAAAAATTATGCCAAAAGAGAGATTTTCAACAGAGAAATTTATATATGTTTATGAAATTTATGAATTATGTGGATGCCTGAAAAGTTTGCCTAGAAACAATGTTTTGGTTTTGCACTAACCAAGTGGTTTTGCACTAACCAAGAAATCAAAGTATTGAATTTCTAATAGGGTTTATTTATGAGTTACAACAGCAGAGAAAGAGGGATAGTCCCTATTTAAAACCTCATTAATGTATTATTTACAATTTTAGCAATGCCTAGTTTAGCCCATATAATGCTGAACAGACCGAAAAATTTAAAGGTCAGAATTTTAAATCATGGAAACAGAAGATGCTTGCTATATTCAAAGTTCAAACACAGATGTTTAGACAAACTTGTATTGACAAAAGAAGTGCAAAGTAAGACCGATGTGGATGCCCAAACAGAGTATGATGCAAGTAATGGTAAGGTTGTGATGTTGATCAACCTCTTGATAACAAATGAGATGCTTCCTAAAGTTTTAGATGGAAATTATGCATTTGTAATGTGGGGAAATCTCTGGAAGGTGCATCAAACCTCATAGTGTTTTCCCCTAAAGTTAAACATATGTCATTCTCAAATCAAATGGATTCTAACTCCTTGCAAGATCATTTGTTAAAAATCAAGTATATTAGAGATCAACTAAAATCAATTGACAAGAGAATGGAAGCAGAAGATATGGTGGATTATAACTTTGAAAAGGTTTCCTTCTTCCTACAAAAAATTTATTGAGAGCTTGAGCATTACAAGCACTGATAAAGATCTGACATTTGAGCAATTGGGCACTAAGCTCTTGCAGCAAGACAGATGGAAAAAGTAGTTTGGGAATAGCAGTGTGAATGAGGCTTCTAAGGTAGTACTTGCAGTGAAGTTTAAGAGAAAGGATAGCAAATAGAGGGAAAAGATGATGGAGATAACCCTTTTAAAATAGAAAAGGAATTAAATGTTTTTAGTGTGGAAAATTAGGGCATATAAGCAGAGTTTGCAAGAAGCGATTGTGGGACGAAAAGCACAGCCAGGAGCATTTTTTCGATGATCGATCCAAAAAGAAACATTTTAATCTGGCTCAACACAGCGAGGAGGGAGAGTTCTATCTGTTCACAATCAAAGACAAGGATTCAAAGAGTGGTAAGGCTGATCAGTAAATTGATTCAGGAATATCTAGACACTTTACTAACAGTAATACAGTATTAATTGCTACATTGATTTTGTAGAGGATAAATCTTAATCTGTTTTTCTTGTATTGAGTGGCAGAGAAGGATACAGGGTTGGAAGGGAAATGTGCTATTTCAGCTAAGAGTTAAAAAGTTAATGATTAAATGTCTATTATGTTCCTTGTTTGGAGAAAAATCTACTTTTGATAAGTAGTATAATGAAGCATTGGCCACACTTCCATATAAATTTCAACGATAATAGGTGTTTTCTAGTTGATAAGAATAGTAAAAGATGTTCATTGTGAGTGTGGAAGAACAAGGTTTATTCAAGTTGCTAGAAGTTGAGAATCCAAGGTTAGTTCGGTAGAAAGATGGTTGCAATTTCACTAAAAGCTCAGCCATAATACCTAGGCCAAAGAGGTGTCCAGTGAGAGAGGACTCAAGAATTGCTACACAAGATGATGAAGATGTTGAAACAAGTCAAAGAAGAAAAGGAAAATAGCAAGTAATTATGCATTATCTGTTGTAATTCATAAGAAGAAGGCCCTCTGGGAGGGTGAAGATGAAGTGGTAAAGAAAAAGATCCACGGGGAGGGTGAAGATGAAGTCATAAAGAAGAAGACACTCATGCAGGGAGAAGATGAAGTGGTAAAGATTAAGATCCTCAGGGAGAGTGAAGATGAAGTCATAAAGAAAAAGACGCTCATGAAGATGTTGGTGCTTCCTCAAAAAAGCAAACAGAAAATCTTGATATGTTGGACCACCAAGATGTGGAGGAGGTGAGTTCAATGAAAAAGCCAAGTTCTATGTCAATGGGGGAAAGGCTAACTATTCAACCAACATTGGCTCTCATCTGGCTAGTGAGTCAATGGTCAAACAAAAGAATGGTGACATAGATTGTACTTCAACAACCTCAGTAGATATAGTTCACCCCCAGTCACTATTTTGAAGGCCTTATCTTGTGGACTGCAAACATCTTGCTTGTCTAAGACTTTTTTTTCTTTTATATCTTGAACAAGCATGTAAAATGGCCATTATGGGAAGGTGTTAGAGATAATGGTCACATTTTGAATTTAAGTGTCTTATGACATAAACTAGACATATAATAAAGTCTCACTAATAAAGCGATGTAATAATGAGACAATGAATGTAGTCATTAACGCAGTAGTTAATAGTTAGGTATTTGGGAGTTACATAACCTACTCCTCCTCTTCCCTATGTAATGAGACATTGCATCATCTAATGAATGTATCAATCCACTCTTTGATTTAGATGTATTCCTATCCAAACACGTGTGTAAAATCTCAAAAATATTTCAATACTAGATCAATGTAGCAGTGCTTAGGGGATGATCTAATCAAGTACGCAAATCTGAAAATTGCATTCATTAACAGCAGAAATATAACAACACTTCAAACCTGGAGTTTCACCTAAGGCATGCCAAATCACTCAACTCACCCTTGTCCCAATAAATCAGCATATCAAAACAACCATGAAACTTGCTCACAACACATGAAAACTAAATCCGCAATAAAAGAATTTAGGACAGCAATGGTACAACTTCTTATTATCACGATATGAAAATAAAGTACAATACCTCAGCTTTGCCGAAGCTGATACAACAAGTCCTTCCTGTTTATCCCATGTAAGGACTTCTCCAAAGCTTCCCAAACCCTAGCTAGGGCATCCACAAAAAACCCTGACTAGTAACAATAAGGTCTAGCAAGGCATCCCACCAAACTATACAAACATCTTCAAGAGATCAACAACAAATTTGCATCACACCAACTTTTCAACCCTTAGATCCACACTTGTATCTCACAAAATTTACTCTTTACTTGCATCACACAAGCCGAGGGACCGCTTCAAAGTTCCACAGAATTTGGAAGCCAATAGGAGAGGCCCAAAAATTGTAACATTATTTTTGAGCTGATTCCGCAAGTTTCAGGGTCTGCTCTGAAACCACACAAGGTACCTACCACCTAGATCAACTACTACATAGGAAGGAGGCGAGGCAAATATCAACAATCTAATTACATATCTTAATCCTTCATTATGATGTTATAACTTATTATTATATACAATATCTTAACATAATGTAAAAACAATAGTACACCAAGTACAGATCATTATAAAGTTATATTTTAACATACTCAAACCAAAAAAGATGAAGACTAATGATGTGTTCACATAGTAAATTACATTTCGACCGTTGTTGGATTTGTTGTCTGACTTTTTTCTTTTCCAAACATGGTTGGAAAGTGGTATTTTTTGGTTTCATTTTAAATTGTTAAATGGATTTTTCAGGCATATCCAAAGTTTTTTTTTAAGTTTTGTTTTGCAGTTGACATTCACTTTTCTGGCATTGATAAGGAAATTAATAAATTATCTATGATGGAATCAAATAAGTGCCTCCAGTTCTCCTCTGAAAAATTTTACGATGGTAACTACAGTAAAATAGTGTGGGAATACAATGCGTTTCCTTAACTCATACGAAAACTAAATCACAAATGTATGAAAATATGCTTGGTCTAGATGTCATCAAGCTGGGAGGATGGCATCTCCACCTCCACCTCCAGAGAAGCCATCGGTTCCTTTCCATCATCGTGTTGAGGCCTGGAAAATCCCAGGTAACAACAGTAGGGATTCTCCCCAATTAGCTCATTATTGTTTGATATGGGGAATCCATCCGGTTTACGGTCTGGATAGCATAGTTTAAGTAACGGTTTAAGCTTTGCTTTACCGGTTGCGGCCCGGTCCACCGTTTAAGTGTATTTTTTGTTTTATTTTATATATGATATGCAAGTGCCTATCTAATTGAATCGATGGAGACAGCAAAGAGTTCACAATGTGATGCGCAGGTTCTTACCTCTCGTCTTATTACCCCTTTTTGCTTCTAAATCACAAACAAATAACAACTATGCTAAGCTAGTTAATTCTATCTAACCTATATCCCTAGGGAGCAGGATTATATTTAATGATGAGTAATGTACTGTAAAACATGCATAAAGAATATTACAGATAGCTGTTCATAATTCAGAATACATGAGTACATGTAGAAAGATAAACAGAGAGATAGCTCATTGTTAGTTAAAACATTCATTACTCAATATACTGGATAAGTTTCATAAAATAACAGGAAATCATTCATAACATGGAAGTAATTCATAAGTCAAAACGATCTCACAGTTCGTAGAATAAGCTGAAACAGAAATAATTCGATATTCAACCAATCTATAGCATGCATTTGAAACTTCACAGCTCCTTCTCTAGCAGAAAATATGGCTTTCTTTATTATAAAAGGAAGTAGTTCTTCTTACAATAAACTTCACAAAAAGATCGCATGGAAAATCCTTTCTAACATCTACTTTACCTCTACTTATACAAAAAAAAATGACTCTTGAGTTGCCCCCCCGACCCTTTGGGCTTCCTCGACTCTTCCTTTACAAAGTTTCGACCTTTAGTGCATGCACTTAAAAAGGAATAAATACAAAATATTAAATAATCCTCAGTTTGTGAATAAGACAAAACTAAGTGGGCCCAGTTGGTGTCTTGACAAAAACGCTCCAAGCTTGTGCTTGTTCACTGATGACCTGGTATTCTGCAAGTTCCAATACACGAACTGCCACCTCATGCTTTGACAGCTGAGACTCGATTTCCTTCACCTTGGGTGTACTCTGACTCAAAGATTCTTCCAACAAGAGTTTGTGGCCTGAAGCTTGTACAATCCAAATCTTGATGTGTTCCTCACTAACAGCTTCAAGCTTGGATATGCTTTCTTCTCCCTTTTGTAGCCTCTCTTGCAAGTTCTTCAAATGTTCTTCCCTGACTAGGAAAACTTGATCCGGGGAGCCTGTTAGAATCATGCACTGATTGTGAACCAAATGTATGCCTTTGTAAAATTCAGCACATTTTTCAATAGTTTTCTCAATGGCTGTGTTTAATCTGACCGTTGTTCTACACCCAAAATTCAGTATGGCTACCTCCATCTTAAGACTTCCTGCAGATTTCTGAGGCATGTTAGCTGGAAAGGTTGAATGGTTTCCTATCCATGCTAACTAATTTTTTACAAGCTCCACTACCTCTGATAATCTCCTCTGGAATTTCAACGAGCTGAGTACTAGCTCTTTCAATCTGACCTCAATTTGTTCAACTCTATACATCTCTCCTGCAAGGCTCAACAAAACTTGATTTATCTCCTTTTGCAGCATCGAAGCTTGATTCCAGAAAGGAGTGATGTCTATCTGCTTCTCCTTTTCCACTTGAAGTTGTTCTCGCAGTAAAAGATTCTGAGCTTCTAGCTCCTCTATTCTCTTGCTCGCTATATCTCCTTTCTTTTCTGCTGCTACAACCTGTTTCTCAAGATCTTTCTTTTCCCCTTCCATAATACTTATTGATAATATCAGGGCATCCTTGTTAGATTGTAGAGTTTGGTATGCCTCCTTTGACTTCTCAATCTCACTGAGAATATCTTCATGCTTCCTCTTCAGACTTTGTCCCTCACCTCTTTCTTTCTTCAGAGTTTTCTTCATTTGAACAACCTTCTTCTTATATTGTTCTAGATCAATCATAATTTTGTCAACATTATCTTCATTAGCAAGGGTTGAGGCTACACCTGCCCTTGCCATAAGTCTTGGATCTTTGTCAGTCTCGTGAACAATTGTTTTCTCAGTTCTCATGACTCCCTGCTTTTCCCCGGTGTCCACTTTCTTCTCAGCTCTCATGACAATTCTTTTCTTATTCTTGTCATAAAAAATGGTATTTAAATCGGCCACCTCCTACTCTTGGGATGGGATAAAAGGAATTAGTTCAATCCCTAATGTCGGAGCTGAATCTCCCATGGTTGTGCTGCTAGATGGAACAGATGATCTCAGCAAATCATCATAAGATTGAGTTTGCTCCAAAGTTGCACGATCCTGTTCCTCATTAATGCTATCAATCTGTAAGGAGTGCAAAGGTTCGCAGTTTCATATTCCCGGAAGGCCTTGTACGAAAAAAAATTCCGGGAATCATCATTCTTTTAACATTGTCCAAAACATCTAGATTAAGGTCCTTTAACCATCCTTCAATTAGATAAGTCTGGGGCGTAGGTAGCTTATAGGCCTGAGCTACATATGTTGGGCTATAAGCAGCATAACCCTGTCCTTCATTATTAGACAAAAACATTTTTGTTATATTAGCCCTGGGGAGGATCCAGCCTATTACTTCTGAACATGGAAAAAGTTCTGGACGCGTGGCAACCTTCATGATTGTTGACCTCTCTATATTGGCATATATTGGTAAATCTTCCAATCCTGCATCTGGGACGCTTCGATTGGTGATCATTCGGTAGATTTCCCCCCACTTGTACTCAAATTCAATGCCCGTGACAGCTTTGGTATCTTCATATATAACTTCAACTCGGGTTATGATCTCTATCTCTGGATCTTCGTCCGCAGCTTGCACTTTCTTCTTCTGTTTCCGAGGCATGTTGCTATATGAATGACGAGACTGTTTTGATCATACAACAGCATGTTGGATTCAATCTATTCCAAACATATAACTGCAATTTGATAAACTCTACACTAAACAAAAAACCGATTTTAACCAGAAATTTCTTTACCGAATCATCATGATGCATAATGACTAAACTCCTGTGTCTACCCTAAACGTGCTCTCTTGAAAAGGAAACACACAACAGGCTTAAAGCTTTCTAGGGGCGGACTGGACAAGGGTCACAGGCAGGTACTCTGTTGCACCGGTCCTTAGGCTCTCACCACAGTAACATATTTCCCTAAGCATACCAATGTCAATATTGTCGACGAGAAAGGAACAACTCGGAGATGCCTTGGGAAGAAAAACCCCATGGATAACCAAGGTTTTCACCCTAAATGGAAATCCCTCCCATGGCATTCTGCAAAACGCCTATTCCGACCAACCAATCGTCACAATCTCGCCATACTCTGATTAATGAAACGAGGGAGTGGTGCAGACGACGAAACACTCGTCTGCCCACTGCCCTCCTTCAACCAACGACTGTCAGGGAAGTTTTCATGGCAGGATCTCGGCAAACCATTACTGGGGTAGGTAAAAGAAACGGCGGCCCTGGCTAACCGGACAAGAGAAACACTTCACAGTAATATCGACCCCAGGGTTTAAATACCCTCTGCGGAAAAGAAACCAAACCTAAACCTACCAAGTTGTTCCATAAAACCCGCCAAGTAACAAGACAAGTAATGAGTGAGATCCTACCTGGATTGCTGATATGACCTAGAAAAAAACGTGATCTCTGCTGGCTAAACTTGCTCAGTCGACTGACATCTCCGCAAACTTCAAATGGCCAACAATACCGTGAAACAATAACTGTGAAATATCCCCTTACGGGCTTAAATAGGCTTAAACGAGGATGAGCATAATAAAAAAGGCCCCGGGCGAGAACCCCGTTAGCGCCAAAATCATATTGGAACTGGTCCTGTGAGCGACTGCGAGCGTCTCGGATGGAAGAAAAGAACGGGCTCGGCGTCAATCGAGTGGTTAAAAACTAATCTGCCGAGACGGGTAAAAGGCTTTAAAAGACCAATCGGTAAGACAAACAACTACCACCCGCATCGGCATCGGAAACGCTTTTGGGAAGGAGATCGGCTGCGCACCAAACTGTGCATCCGAAACATCGACAAAGAAATCATCTCTAGGCTCTCGAAACACTCGGAGACAAACAGCCGAAACGACGGATAGAACAATAACACATCTCCTGCGGACATCGGAAAAAGAAACGACACAACGACCCGATGCGTCGGAAAGACTTCGGATAATCGACCGAGAGCATCAGCAAGTGTTTTCCGATACCACAGACCAAGCTACATCCGATGTGTTGGGAGACTTTTGCAAGACTTTTCAGAAGCGCAAGACACAGTGAATCGGGTGGCTACAGCAATACGCTTCCGATACGTCGAATGAACTTCAAGAGTGCATCCAATACATCGGGTAAAAGAAAAGAAAGCTTCTTTTCCAAAACTTAAGTAATGAAACAACTCTTGCGAGGTAAAGTAAACTTTCAAAGCCTTTTCTAAAAAACTAAAAAGAGTAGGGGGCCCTAAAAAGTCAAAAAAATTTGGGATGATAGTTGCAACGGCAATACATCATACCAGTTCTTGCATATGACCCCAGAACCTTAAAAGAGATCCTTCTATGTTACCAGTTCCAGTCCATGTTGCCAGAAACAGTGGCAGGAATGGAAAATGGAAAAGGAACAAGAAATGGGGCTGGAGGGTTTCAAGGAATCAGAAACATGTATATTGTGCATAAAAATTTGAATATTATTGTACTAATTTAGTGTGGGAACCTGAACCGAACGAGAAATGGATCCCGTGGTCAGTTTTCGGGCAACATAGGTTCCAGTTTCGAGTTTTACTAGTACTTGACACATCTGTAATGACTTGCTATCCTTGATTTAATTGACAAACGCTGCTGAATAAAATTCCTTCAATCTATATTTCCAAACAAGCATAAGGGAAAGAGAAGAATTTATTGACCTGCAATCCTTTTTTGGTGAGTCGTTTCACAGCTACCTCAGTTTTGGCTCCTGGGTCTTCAGGATTCTTGACAAATCCCCTATAAACAGACCCAAATCCACCTTCGCCAAGCCTGCCCCCGTTGCTGAAATTCTTGGTGGCAATCCTTAGCTCTGCAAAAGTAAAAACCCGGGGATTGCTTGGCTTCAGGCAAGAAATACTGACTGGATTTGGTGAAGAAGGAGGAGGTTGAACCCCGATTTCATCTGCAACCCTCTTAGGACCAGGTGCCTTCTGGCCTTGACAATTGTCTGAAAGTGAAGGTGGTGGTCTTCTGCTGCTTTTGTCTCCATTTTTATTATGGAAAAAGAAGCACTTCAACATTAAAACTAAGACTGCCCTGCCCCAAATCAAATCCCCACAAGAGGCCTTGAATAGCAATAGACTGTGTATTACGAAGTTGATTCATTGATTGAATCATGCATTTGATATGGGTAAGATCTAAATGATTGGGGCATTCTATAGCCCACTCTCCAGGTGTTTTCTTGGACCTGTTATGGTAATTCAAGCGAACCTACTCCTCTCTTTACTCCACCACGTTTACATGTACAGGGGTTTAATCACGGAATATTATATACTTCGACTGCAATTAAAAATATCGACGCAGTGGCATACGCTGTTTTGCCACCTGTCCAACCTGGTTGGTCATGTCAATAAGCCAACTACCCCGTCGTTTGCAAAAGAAAAGTCGCAGATTGACTTTTATGTGTGAGACCGACCAGGTTAGGAATTTGAAATAAATTCCACAAGTCAGAAAAGACGGTTATGGAATTACGTTTTTCGTTCTTGGCTCGTTCTATCTGACTGGAGTTAAAAATCTAAACCGTTAAATATGGAAAAATGGTTCTGGACATACATTTTGATATTCAAATTCCAAGAATGGGTTACTGATTCGACATCGCAATATCTATGAAGATTTTAAATAGCAAAAAATCTCACACATGCAAGAATTGCATGAGCTATAATAAGAAATACCAAAAAATCCACCCATGCAATATGGAAAAATAAGTAATAAAGAGATTTTCTAATATATAGAACACATCCTCCCATCAAAATTGGGATTGTAAGCGAAAATTTTCATTACACAGTGGGCCTGTCACTTTATCAGAATCTTTTATATTTGTTTTGGAGAGTTACTTATGAGTAGAGTTTTTCGTGTGTTTGTGCAGTTGAAAATTTTCATTACACAGTGGAACGTGTCACCTTATCATAATCTTTTATATTTGTTTTGGAGAGTTACTTATGAGTAGAGTTTTTCATGATTTTGTGCAGTTATATATATATATTTTTTTTTTAATTATAAAGTTTTATTTTTTCATTTTTTAATTATATTTTAATATTTTATATTTTTATTTTTTAATTATATTTTAATATCTTCTAATTAATGTTAAAATATATAAATATAAAAACATAAAAAATAAAAATTTTATTTGAAATTCATAATAATATAATTTTTTTAAGTTAAATGTCAAAAAGTTATTGAACATTGATGTCATTAAAGTGTATAACTATTCAATATCTATCCAATGACATGCTAGGTTATGTGGCAAAATAATAACAAATTATAAATTATGTCTAATTTTTAATTTGTCTAATTTTTATCTATATGTTTGTTGGAATTTAATTTGAAGATGTATTTTTAGTCAATTTTCATCAGCTTATTTGGTCAAGGTGTAGGTCTTTTCAAGAAGAGCCAAGTTGTTGGTTGGTGTGGTCTACTATGATTTGGATGAAATAGATGCCCATGGGCCATAGTTTCTCAAACCTAATGCCACTCCAACCACTACTCCAGCAAATAAAAAGAATGTTTCTCTTATAATATAATATGACAACTTATCATTTTAAAGGGAATTTTCATTTACTAAAGATATTTTAAACAAAATAGTGATTTAAAACCTTTCAAAAAATTCAAAGTTACCAAATTATAAATCTCTTATCATACATTAGCAAGTGTATCATTATGCTCAATTTCTAGCTTGGGCATTTATGTTTGTTTATCTACTTTTTGGGTATTTAACCTGACATTGTTGGTATTTAACCAAGAAAAAGACAAATATCTCTAATCATTTTCCAATGGTGTTTTTATATAAGAACTTCAAGAAAATCTGATAAATTATCTTCATTGTGACCATACCATTTTGCCATAGTTATTTTATCTAAGTATGCTTTAAGAAGATGTGATAAATTATCATCATGACCATTATATTGGGTAATTGAATGAGATTCTATAATTATGACACTCTAACAACTTTGGTGAAAAAAAGGCAATGTGCACATGGTACTAATGGATAATGTTTTCCTTTGATTTGGAATGCTTCGTAACAACATCCCCAAAAGTTGGGAAGGTCACGCATTCGCCTCTCTTGATTCCTTTGGGGTTATACTCGGTAATGAAGGCCGACGTATTATCTCATTTACCATCCATAAACTATGGAGAAGTACTAAAAGGGTTTACCCTGAGATTGTTCCTTTAAAAAATAATACAACATTAATACTTTGGTTCAAGTTGTAATATCATTATAGATATCTTCATAGAATTGCTCAACACAGGAAAGTGTATAGAATTGCTCAACATAGGAAAGTGAAGTTTTATATGATGTACTTTTTATATTTTGTGCACTAGGATGTTCCTAGTTTCTTGTTTTCTACATAGTATAATTATCTTGAACTCTATTAACTTATTGGTTCTTTGAGGTAATATATAAAGCATTTTCTAAAAAAGTAATATTGACTTTGGTTGTTATTGGATTGCTAGCCCTTTCTGATGAAATCCCTTGGTTGTGATGCTCATAGTTTACCACAAACTTTACTTATGTGCCCTATCTTTCTACAATAAATTCATTTTTTAATTTTCCAATGTATTTGCATTGTGTACAAATGAAGATTGGCATTGCCTTCATTTGGCTTGCCATGCTTTCCCTTACCATTGGACTAAACCACAAGGTTATCTCTAAAGTAAGTCAATGGGACTAAATGATACATCCAATATGAGTACAATGTGGGAGGGCAAACACAAATCCTAAAAAATGTTGAAACTAAGATAAAATAAAATCAAGAAAGATACAAGCAGTAGTACACCCTCATAAACAAGTATGTATCCATGTCAAAGGTACACCCTCATAAACAAGTATGTATCCATGTCAAAGGTAGAGACTGCAAAATACAAAGTGAGTTTGCCCAAGACTCGACAACTCAAACAACTCAAGATCCTGCCAAGAGAGGAAGGTCACGTGAGAGAGTTGAAAGTGAATCTAGTGATGTCAAGATCTCTTGGATCTGATGGTCAAGAGTGAGGGGGGTGAAGAGGGTGCCTGCTCCTTATTGAGGCTCTCCAAAGTCATCGGGTTGTCCGACTATATGACCCTGGGGGGATGTGGAAGTGAGGAATACTCCTAACATCCGAGGTCAATGGAAAGAAACTCTGGATAGATCGTCGGTTGCTTCGCAAGGGCTATGAAGGAACTTATCTGACAAGCAAGAGGCACCCTACTCTGGATCTGTTTAGACCTGATCCCTCTAACATTTTGAGAATGAATGGACTAATAGATAGTTCACTAACTCCGAACCAATATCAATAAAATCAATCAATCTCCCATTGGGGGAGGATGAGAGGAGACTCGATATCTCACCACTCTTTTGCCAAAGGTAATTTAGGGCTCTCCAGAGTGTTTACACCATGTTTGGGGGTGCTTCATGAGATTTGTGGTACGTGGTGTATGATCAACCTCTTAATGGATTTGCACATTAGAGATGGTTCATGATGGATTTGCACATTGTAGATGGCTTACTTAGTGGTTACTTGACCTCATTTAGGTGCTTGCATGGCAATCTTCCTTAGAGCGTTGGAGATCTTCAAACAACTTGGAGAAGTTCAACATGCTAGCCACATGGAGGAGATTGTTTGCTTGGAGAACTCCTGGAGGAAGAGCATTAGGCACTCAGGAGGTGGGCATCAAGCCCTAGACAACATGGGGTTGCTTGAAAGCTTACATGGAAGCCTAGAATTGACTTGGAAACTCATAGGTGTTGATAATGTTCATGCAGGGAGTGTGGACCCAATGGAATACATGGCTTCGGAGGTTCATTGGGGTCTCGTAGAAAGACTGTTAGACACACCTCATGGAGTACCCTTGCATTTGGAACCTTCGAGACAACACCTTGGGTATTGACATGTTTACCCTTTGAGTATAGCGCTCCACATGTGTGAGCCAACATGTAACTTTGCAGGATGTTTGTAAGGGCAGAGGCCCACATATGTATTGTTGGCCTCCCTTACCTCTCATATGTATATAGCAAAGAGTCCTTTCACATTCATTCATCCTTATCACCCTTGTGTTAGAGATGTGACTTGGAGTGCAATAGTCCTCCTCTATTTCTTATATCTTCATTTATACTTTCTCTCTCTTATCTTGGACTCACTAGGGTTTCTTGGAGTTTCTTGGAGCATTCTGAATATTGGGGTTAGAGATTCATCCCTTGGAGTGTTTGAGATTAGGGTCTTGAGATCATGAAACCCTAGGTTGTACTTGTTGAAGTGAAGAAGAATAGGAGACATCTTGCCTTGGAGGACATGCTTGTGTGACACTAGTTTGTGAGAGTTTCTTGGTATGAGCTAGGGTTTTCTTGGTTTTCCCTAACTAGGGTTTTAGAGAGCTATAGGATTGTATTAGCCTTGGGATAAAGCCATGGTATATACATGAACTTCATCTTTATGCATATTAATGAGGTTGACAATGGTCCAATACTTATGTAATTGCAGATTTGATTTTCATCCATCTATTTCTTTATAGTTTTGAAACTTCCAACTCTTATACATCTCGTTGATATGACATAAGCTAAGGTTGCAATTGTTAAGTAATTTAACATTTATTTTTATTTTTTCACACAAACGGATAGATTTGTAGTAACCTAAGTTGCCAAGAAACTTGAAGAAGAGGACAGGGACGCCACATTTTGAAACAGGGGACTATATATATAGATAGATAGATATGAAATAAAAATCCAAATCATTTCACTAGTATTCAATTTCAATAAGTAACATGCTCATTGCTTCAAAGTTCATGAATCATTGATATAAAATGGAAATTACATATCCTTAAATATAAAGTTATAAACATGATATCAGGTAATAATAAGACATAAACCAAGTGGAAATTCAAATTATTGTTTTCTTATTCATATGAATCATGATATATGTCCAATATCATACAGCATAGAGAATACTACAAGTCTACATCCAAAATTCAAAATGCAAAAAACATTGAACAATGAACAATGAACATCAACAACATAGCTAAGTTGGCTTCATAAGCCTCTCTCCAAGTGATAAGTCAAAGGGCAAATGAAAATCAGAAATGTGTTGGGAGGGTAAGACATGGTGTTAAAAGGGTAGGAGAACCAACGCCCACACCTTCCCTTTTCAAAAAATTAAAAAATTGTATTTTAATTTTTAGTCAACAGAGTCTCCTCGGCGTCCCCAAAATCAGGGAATGGGGTCCCAACAAAGCAAAGTTTCCAAAAGTTTTGTCAAAGTTTTCCCATACTCAGGTACTTTGGCCGTGATTTCACAAAAGAACAGGGACGCGAACAGCATTCAAAATTGAACCCTTCCTAGCCCTTCCAAAGGGTTCTAGCCCTTCCCAGAAGTGTAAAGTTAAAATTACCCTTCAAAAAAAATTTAAAATCTGAATTTTACCCTTCCAATTAAGAAGGGCATAATTTATATCAACATTTCAAAAGAAGGGAAACATTTGAAATTACCCATCCATATAAATTTCTCAAGATGTTAAAATTTATATGCTATGAAGTTCAACACATCATTCAAAATATTGGAAATATGATAAATTATAATCACTCACTCACTCATGCCATGCACTCCCTTCTTAGTTGTGCAAGATGACCAGTAATCATTGATGACTACAAGACACTAGCCATCGAGATGTGACTCTAACTCTGAGTCACTTGGGGCTGCAATCTAAAGTGTGACAATGTGTCAACAACTACGACTATAACGAAAAAGAACTACTAGTCTACTACTAGGCCTGAAACGAGCTCAAAACTTTGTGCCTACTACCTTTGTGAACCTCGCTACCAATGTCCACTCTTTTTTCGTCAAAATGAAATTCAAAAGGTCGCTTTGATGAGTCCTCCTCTATAAGACTTCATTTCTTGCATGAATATCATGGACTCATGACAACTATAAACAACACTCAATGTCATGCAAATACAAATAATGACATGTAGCTAGGATCACAAACTATGCAGAGGTCGATTTATGCATTGCAATAGAGAAGTGTCATAGGGCACATGATATGGAGAAACAATGGTTTTACTAAAATTTAAAAAAAAAACAATTGTTGGCTCAAGAATACTCTTCAATTTGATGGGTGGCACGATTCATGAACGTGATGTAATATCCCTCCATCCTTCCAAATATTGTGGTTTCTCACAACATTTGTCCTCAACGCCACCAAAATACATATAAAAATTACTTGTCTTTACATACTCTTCCCTTAAAATCCTCATCTCATAGTCATAACTAAGAATTATTATGCATGCACGTCCTCGCCTTATAATATAAATTAGGTCAAGGCATAGGCAACCAGAAAATATTAACTGTGTCAAGACACAAGAGTAAGAAACAAGTATAAGTAAGTCTTATATTAAATTTACCATATAAGTCTTTAATTAACACTATCAACTAACATTTGACACGTTGGATTGTTGTGATCTTCTTATCACTCCTTACAAATGTGATTGCAAGGCATTCTTTGAAGGTGAAGTCCATAATTTTAGGTCTTCTTCCTGGTTATCATGCCTTTTGGTAAAACAATAAAGAGGGTAGTGGCCTACATCGACATGGAAAACTGTTTCGACATATAGGTATATGCATTAGATGTTTTCATTGAATAACTTAAATTACTACCTGTGACTATCGATTCACTGAATCGTGGACTGGTATAAAACACAACAAATTTTCAAGCCCTAAGCCCTTAATTACTCACACTTAGAACTTTCTCAAATCTAGCCATTAATAAATTCTTTTGGTATTTTGGTTCAATTTAAAAGGCAGATTGTTGAGACTCGGACATGCAGTGAGTTGCAAGGATTCAATTGACTTAGGCTTGATTCCATTTCCCCTCCATCCCATACATGTATGCTTTCACGACAACTCTTGAAAAAAAAAATTAATGCCCTGGCCCCAGTTATGCTAGCTTTGCTAACTTGCTTGGTATGCAGGAATTTTTTTTTATGTTTTCTGAGTTGTGTATTATTTTTTGTTAGGTGCACATTCCTTATCATTCTTAGATCTCTCAACCTTGGATTGCACTTGGATTGCACGTGGATGCCTCAATATGATTAGGACATAGGACATAGAATTCTTCAAATTAATTGGCCAATTATCGCTTGCTTGACAACATGACCTTAAATTGAAACCACTGAGCCTAAAGATTAATACCCAGTGGAAGCTAGAAGACCTAAAATAAACTCGCGATACCTGCAAATTGATTGGTGAGGCCTGCAATTAGGGTCTGAACAAATGGAGCAAGCCTTAGAACTTGCGGTCGACTCTTCCCGGTGAGCGACGTGGGTTGAATCCTATATGCACTGCGAATGTTCTGGAGGAACATAATATCAATCAAGTGGATGTTTAATCCTTCCAAGCTCCCGCTTGTGTGAGCAGAGTTGAGATCCCTGCGTGTAGTCCGGATAGTACAAAGAGTGATGAAAATTAATGGTTTGCACTTGGGATGTTGCTCAAAGAAATAACCCCATTTTTTAAGGGTCCTTTCTATACTCTTATACTCTTGCAGCTTTAAGGGTCCTTTCCCTCTTGCCGCATTAAGGGTCCTTTCTATACTCTTGCAGCATTATTTGTTCTTGCATCTGCCTTTTGATTGCAGCATTATTTGTTTTTCCATCCGTCTTTTGATTTTGATGATGAAGAACGTGGAAGAAGCGAGTGTTGTTGAAATTCTTGATCTCATTTTTTATTCGGATTATCCATGTCGCAAGAGCAATGTCTTTGGGTTGGGAGGCGCTTAGTATTAACCTGATCATAATCTCAGAGTCTCCAATCACCATGAGATGATCTAGTTTAAGCAAATGAGCTTGAAGAAGGCCTTGAGGTAAAGAGCTACAACTTCCACTTAGTTATTAGTGATATTGCCAGGTCTCTATTCATAATTCAATTTTTCATATCCATTAGGATCCAGGATGATCCCTGCACCTACTACCCCTAAATGATTTAACATTTATATTTTAAAAAATGAGAAAAAAATATGTTATATGCACGATAAGACTGCCCTAAAACACTTAAACTTAATGCATAAACAAGAACCTATCATCGAACACTAATAGTTTTATCAACATCACTGCCCCTTAATGCTTCGCATCAAATTTGGCCTAAGCTTCCTCATGAGTAGGATTTTTTTTTCCTTTTTCCAAACTGGTATTTTAAAATTCCAAGCACAAAATTCTGAATCGAGCAGTACAAGAACAGAAAATTGAACCTCAGATATGGGTTACCTCTATCTCTTCAGTCAATCTCGTGTCCTGCAACTTTAAGTCGGCATTTTGACCGTTGTTTCAGCCCAGTGCAATTCAACCCTACTACTGTAACTTCTCCAAAACGCGAACATGCTAGAAAATTATGGAGGAAAGAAACAAAAGAAATAGGTCACACCATGATAATTACATGTCGTATCTGCACCCTACAACCTCAGGTCACGTCAATACTGTCTCATCTTGGTTGGCCTACCCTTGTTATTCTGGCCCAACATCAAGTTCCTTGTGTCGTTTAAGACTTCAACTCCTTCTCCATGATATGTATTTTCTTGGCTTCTCTCCTCCTAGGATTCTGGTTTTCGTAGCATTAATACCAGTGAAATACAAAAATTGGAGAGAGAAAATGTAACTGGACTGTTATTACTATTATTCTATATGGGTTCTATAATGATTCGGATTTAGAAGGCGATACGGAGACAGTATATTAAGTGGTGGCAGAAGAGATAATGAGGAGTAAGAAAATTGCAAGGAAAAAAATACATGGAGTGAAAACACACATTTTATTAAACAAAAGATGAACTTGTACAATGAAGAATTATTAGCAAGTTCTGAGAAGAGATACGCAGTTACACCTAGATGCCTTGCCTTTTTCATTGCATGAAAACTGAAAAAAATCGTAAAGCCTGAACTTAGAAATTGGAAATATAAGAAATCTGAAAAGTTGATCAAGTTAATCAAACTTGTTCCAATCATAACTTTTGACTCAAAAATCCAAAAAATCCAATGAAAAATTCAACAAATTCAAAGGCTAAATCGATAAAAACAAAAAATCTAGATGTATTTGATTTCAGCTAATTTCACAAATTCAAAATTTACTGTTTTTAATTAACTTATAACTACGTATAATTATTAGGATAGTTATAAAAGTCCTATGAAAAGAAATAAAAATAAAAAGTAACTTAATATTATTAGGATAGTTATGCATATTTATATGGTTTGTGGTATTATTTTTAAGATAGTTATAAAAGTTATACTAGCACACTCATATAGTTTGTGGTTGGATCAAGTTCATAGAGATCAAATGGTTGAGAAATAGTGATGAAATGGAAGACAATTTAGAAACTCTTTTTCATTCTTCTAATTAAACAGGTTCGACTTTGACTTATCCATAACTAATGTTATCATGGACATTCTTATTGTTATCCATTTATCTACTATTAGTTATTTTTTATATTCATTTTACCAGTTATTCATTAGTAAGATACCAATGAAAAAATATCTAAGGATGACATAACTTAATATAATTTAGTTGTTAAACTAGTAAGGAAATGCAAGTTAGACTTATTGCTTCCAACATCCATTTTTGATAGATACCCCATTAAAATTGTTATAAAAATTATATTTTAATATCTCAAATAAAAAGCTTTTTTTTTTCTTGTAAGAGAAGAAACTTCCACCCCTATATGTTGGACTATTACCTGTTTCTTTAATTGCATTGATAGATGTTTATGTCTTAGACTTTGGGGTGGACTAGCGCCTATGCTTTTCCTAGGCAATTATTCCAAATTCGAAATAAACAATTATAAAAATAAAAAGAATATAAAAAATAAGTGGTGGTTGATGTATGGATAACTGGTAGTTAATGCATGGATAACTCATAGTTGATGCGCATGGATAACAAGCACTTGGTGGAAGACAACCCATTTAAAGAAAAGAAGGCGAGAACTTGTTATAGTGGAAGCTTAAACAATACAGAGAGAGCAGAGAAAATAGACAAAGAATAATGGCAAACACATAATAATGAACACCTAGATTTAACGTGGTAAAACCCTCGAGAGGGAAACATCCACAAAGCAAGTGTATCGATCCTCTTGTTATTCAAAGATAGAGATTACAATCTTCTTTGCAGCAACATATAGATGATTCTTTTCTTTTGGATTCACATCAACTCTTCAGTTATCATCTATTGCCTCTATAGACTTACACAACCATATACAATTGTCAATTCTAATTTTTGTTGCCTTCAAGCAACAAAAAATCAAAATACAAAAAACTGGATAATGCTAAATCCATAAACCAGGAAAAAGTCAGTTGTTGCCAAACTCAAAAAATGCCAACTTCTATCTTTTTGGGAAATTAGTTATCAACATTATCTACTATCTCCACCTTGACAACAATGTACCTAATACCTTGCTCTTTCTTTTTCTCTTTCATCACCTTTTTTGTAAGCCAAGAAAAGCTATGCACCACCACAACTTCTCTAATGTGTCTGGTTTCGTGAACATGTCTGCTCAATTCTTTTGAGTGTGGACCTTTTCAAGAAGTACTCAACCTTCACCAATAACCTGTCTTACAAAATGATACTTCACAGAAATGCGTTTTGTTTTACTGTGATAAGCTAGATCTTTAACGAAAAGAATAGCATTTTTACTATCACAAAAAACTTTTACCTTATTATGTATCCTTCCAAACTCACCAAACAAAACTTTCTACCAGATTGCCTCTTTGCAAGCATGTGAGGAAGATACATATTTTGCCTTTGTAGTGGATAAAGCAACAACCTCTTGTAGCTTTGACATCCAACTTATAGGACCACCTGCAAGAGTAAAGACATAACCTACAGTGGATCTCCTCTTGTCCAAGTCACCTGCAAAATCTGAATCAACATAACCGCAAACTTCATCACTTGAATCGTCAAAGGTGATACAATAATTGCTTGTACCTCTGCGGTACCTAAGCACCCATTTCACTGCTACCCAATGTTATTTTCCTGGATTTTCCATGTATCTACTAACAACACCAAGCGCATGTGAAATGGTCGGTCTGGTACAGATCATCAAATACATCAAACGTCCTACTGCATTAACATATGGTACACGAGACATATACTGATTTTCTTCATCATCACTAGGACACAAACTCGAAGAAAGCTTATAATGAAAAGACAAAGGGATGTTGACTGATTTCACTTTATCCATACCGAATCTTTGAAGTATTTTCTCTGCATACTTCTCGTGTGATAACCACATCTTACCATTTTTTCTGTCTCTATGTATCTCCATGCCTAAAATTAGTTTTGTTGCTCCTAGATCCTTCATATCGAACGTCCTAGCCAACTTAGACTTCAACCTATTATTGTCAACCATGCTCTTGCTTGCAATGAGCATATCATCAACATATAATACCAAGATAATGAACATACCATTTTCCAACCTTTTAAAGTAAACACAATAACCATACTCAATTCTGGTAAAATTTTGGCTCGCCATGAAGGAATCTAACTTCTTGTACCACTGCCTGGGTGACTGCTTTGGGCCATAAAATGACTTTTTGAGCTTGCAAACCAATCTACCTTTCTGATTTTGAACAAACCCTTCTGGTTGTTCCATGTAAATGTCCTCATCCAAATCTCCATGTAGAAAAGCAGTTTTAACATCTAGCTGCTCTAACTCAAGATCAAGTAAAGCAACTAGTGCTAACACTAACCGAATAGAAACAAGCTTAATGACTGGTGAAAAAATTTCATGGAAATCAATACCTTCCTTTTGAGAGTACCCTTTTGCTACAAGTCTTGCTTTATGTTTTGCAACCTTGTCATCAATGCCTTTCTTCAGCCTGTAGACCCACTTGCAACCAACAACTTTTATGTCTTTTGGAAGTTCCACCAAGTCCCATGTTTTATTCTTTTCCAAGGCATCCATTTCTTCTTTCATTGCTAATTTCCACTCAACACTTTCAGACACCTTCATTGCTTCCTGATAACAACTAGGTTCTCCATCGCTAATAATCAAAGCAACAGATGTAACAAAATCATCATACCTTTTTGGAAAAGTTCTGACCCGTGTAGACTTTCGCAAAGATGGTTGTGACAATTCCTCAATTTCTTGGAAATTTTTTGTCTCTACATCTTCTTCTTTAGGAGCATCTTCATGAACAATTTCGTGATCCTCCTCTCTTATAAACTATGAAACCGGATTTGTCCTCTAGCCCCCTCGTGTCCCGTGGGGATCGAATCGGACACGATTCGAGTCCGACACGAGACCAATTCGACTTCCAATCAAATCCTAAAACCGGACAAGCAATTCCATCGAATCGGACACGAAAATGAATCGTGTCCCGAAAACTGGACATGAATCCCAAAAACAGGACACGTGACCGGCGGAAAAAGATAGTCGGGTCTTCTTAAATTCAATTTTTTGTCTTTCATTTTGTCATTTGAAAGGAAGCAATTGATTGAGAGTGAGTTTTATGTGCAGGTGAAGGAGTTTTGAAGGAGATTTGAAGGCTATCCATTGTTTCCAAGCGGTTCTAAGT
>LPNX010237760.1:158179-181902 GCA_001517045.1 Pseudotsuga menziesii | reverse complement strand
TTCGGGATATTCTTATCTCCAGGTGGGATAAGAATTGCACACCTTTGCATTGCTTGGCCCACTCCTTGAACCCCAAGTTCTACGCTCAGGAGTGGCTCACTAGTGGATCGAGGGCCTCACACAGAGTCCCTCCTCACATGGATGCAAAGATTGCACATTGGAGGAAGATAGCACTTAGACGGCTATTTCAGGATAGCGACATGCTTGAGGAGGCGGAGGAGGGCTTTGTAGATTTTTCCACTGGCACTGGGAGATTTGGAGGCTATGATGTGCTTAGAGATAGGGGGGGTAAGAAACCCTATGCTTGGTGGGCAACTCATGGGGCAACATCCCCTATTCTACAGAAGTTAGCCTTGAGGATCATCTCTCAAGTTACATCATCCTCTTGTTGTGAGAGGAATTGGAGCACATATGGGAACTTGTAAAGTGTGAAGAAGAGCAGGCTTGAGCAGTCCAGGGCAGAGTCAATGGTGTATGTGCACTCCAACCTTCGTCTTATTTACAGGAAGAGGGAGGAGTGGGTGAAGGGAAAGACAAAGATGTGGGATGTTTTTCCTGATGATATGGGTTTGGACAGCAATATTGAGTTGGCATTAGCCAACATGGATCTTAATGATCCAGTGCTAGAGCTGGTCACTTTTGATGATAGTGATCGTATGGAGGGGTCATCCTCCACAGCAGGAGATGCAGGTCATCAGATGGGCAGAGAGGAGGAGGAGGAGGAGGAGGATGAGGATCAGGGCAGGGGCAGTGATGAGTATGTTGATGTTGATCCAGGCATGGAGGAGGACTACTGACATATGGGATTCTCCCATCTTGATCCACCCCTTTTTGTATTTACTATTAGACTTTAGTCTATTTTGGCATTCCGACATATACATTATATACATTTGATTTTGACGACTTAATGAGAAATATGGTTCCAACATGCATCTATGTGTCTCATTGTGATTTGTGAATGACAAATGTGTTGTGAATCGTGACTTGTGAATGACAAATGTGTAATTACTAATCAATGATCATTAATGTGTTTTTATTCTAATTTCTATTGAATATTTGTAAATGTTCTAGTTTCTAAATATTTTTGGATCTATATGTCTATATTTTTAAATTTTAATATATATTTAAAAAAAAAAAATATATATATATATATATATATATATATATATATGTATATAAAACGTATCCTACGTGTCCTGATTCCGGGGGTCACCGTGTCCGTGTCGGACTCTTGTATTTTCGTGTGCTTCGTGTCCCGTGTCAGGTGACTTAGCTTATAAATGACTGAATCTGCAACTAAATTTGTTGAATCTATGGATCTTCTGCATGTTTCATTTCACCATCTTCCAAATTTGACTTCATGAGTGACATTTCATCAAATACAACATCTTTGTTAATGATGATTTTGTGGGCAGTAGGATCCCGCAATCTGTATCCCTTAACACCATCACCATATCCAACAAAGACATACTTTTTTTATTTCAGATCTAACTTAGAACGCTGACGGTTTGCAACTAGAGCATAAGCATCACAACCAAAAAATTCAAGATTCGAATAATCACAAGGGTGTCTTGTCCATACCTCTTCAAGAATCTTACAATCTATTGCAGTCAATGGTGGCCTATTTACCAGAAAGCATGCTGCAAGAATTGCCTCTACCCACAATTCCTACCGCAACTTGGCATTACTGAGCATACACCTTGCTCTCTCTAGAAGAGTCATGTTCATGCGTTCAGCAGCACCGTTTTGCTGCGGAGTATAGACCGTGGTTTTACGCCTCTGGATCCCAGCTTCCTTGCAATAATTCTCAAACTCCCTAGATGTGAGTTCACCTCCATTATCAGTCCTTAAGCACTTGATTGTCCTACTTGCTCTTTTCAACCAAAGCCCTAAACTGTTCAAATACATTAAACACATTAGATTTTCTCTTTAATAAATAGATCCAAGCCTTCCTGGAATAATCACCTATAAATGTCACAAAGTATGACAATCCTCCATAGGAAACTGTCAGGGATGGACCCCAAACATCAGAGTGAACGTAATCTAGGATACCTTTGCCAACATGCATTCTTGCTTTAATCTTCTTCCTAGCGTGTTTACCAAACACATTGTGCTTGCAGAAATTAAAATTCAAAAATTTTATATTGGGGATTAACTTACGATCCATAAGTACTTTCAATCCCTTCTCGCTCATATGTCCCAAGCGTTGGTGCCATAGACGAGCAGAGTCACTTGCAGCTTCAGACACAACTGCTACTTGACTTACCTTAGAACTCCCTTCTAGTTTGTACATGTTCTCGATCCTTATTATTTTCATGACCACTAAGATTCCCTTGGACACCTTCATAACTCCACCTTGAACCGCAAACTTGTAACCAACGGCATCCAAAACTCCCATAGATGTCAGATTCTTTCTTAGTTCAGGAACATGCCTCACTCAGTCAATGTTTTCACAGTGCCATAATACATCCTGATTTTGACGCTTCCGATTTCGAGAATTTTCACTGCTACCCATTTCACTGCTACCCAATGTTATTTTCCTGGATTTTCCATGTATCTACTAACAACACCAAGCGCATGTGAAATGGTCGGTCTGGTACAGACCATCAAATACATCAAAAATCCTACTGCATTAACATATGGTACACGAGACATATACTGATTTTCTTCATCATCACTAGGACACAAACTCGAAGAAAGCTTATAATGAAAAGACAAAGGGATGTTGATTGATTTCACTTTATCCATACCGAATCTTTGAAGTATTTTCTCTACATACTTCTCTTGTGATAACCACATCTTACCATTTTTTCTGTCTCTATTTATCTCCATGCCTAAAATTAGTTTTGTTGCTCCTAGATCCTTCATATCGAACGTCCTAGCCAACTTAGACTTCAACCTGTTATTGTCAACCATGCTCTTGCTTGCAATGAGCATATCATCAACATATAATACCAAGATAATGAACATACCATTTTCCAACCTTTTAAAGTAAACACAATAACCATACTCAATTCTGGTAAAATTTTGGCTCGCCATGAAGGAATCTAACTTCTTGTACCACTGCCTGGGTGACTGCTTTGGGCCATACAATGACTTTTTGAGCTTGCAAACCAATCTGCCTTTCTGATTTTGAACAAACCCTTCTGGTTGTTCCATGTAAATGTCCTCATCCAAATCTCCATGTAGAAATGCAGTTTTAACATCTAGCTACTCTAACTCAAGATCAAGTAAAGCAACCAATGCTAACACTAACCGAATAGAAACAAGCTTAACAACTGATGAAAAAATTTCATGGAAATCAATGCCTTCCTTTTGAGAGTACCCTTTTGCTACAAGTCTTGCTTTATGTTTTGCAACCTTGTCATCAATGCCTTTCTTCAGCCTGTAAACCCACTTGCAACCAACAACTTTTATGTCTTTTGGAAGTTCCACCAAGTCCCATGTTTTATTCTTTTCCAAGGCATCCATTTCTTCTTTCATTGCTAATTTCCACTCGGCACTTTCAAACACCTTCATTGCTTCCTGATAACAACTAGGTTCTCCATCGTTAATAATCAAAGCAACAGATGTAACAAAATCATCATACCTTTTTGGAAAAGTTCTAACCCGTGTAGACTTTCGCAAAGATGGTTGTGACAATTCCTTAATTTCTTGGAAATTTTTTGTCTCTACATCTTCTTCTTTGGGAGCATCTTCATGAACAATTTCGTGATCCTCCTCTCTTATAAATGACTGAATCTGCAACTAAATTTGTTGAATCTATGGATCTTCTGCATGTTTCATTTCACCATCTTCCAAATCTGACTTCATGAGTGACATTTCATCAAATACAACATCTTTGTTAATGATGATTTTGTGGGCAGTAGGATCCCGCAATCTGTATCCCTTAACACCATCACCATATCCAACAAAGACATACTTTTTTATTTCAGATCTAACTTAGAACGCTGACGGTTTGCAACTAGAACATAAGCATCACAACAAAAAAATTCAAGATTCGAATAATCACAAGGGTGTCTTGTCCATACCTCTTCAAGAATCTTACAATCTATTACAGTCGATGGTGACCTATTTACCAGAAAGCATGCTGCAAGAATTGCCTCTACCCACAATTCCTACTGCAACTTGGCATTACTGAGCATACACCTTGCTCTCTCTAGAAGAGTCATGTTCATACGTCCAGCAGCACCATTTTGCTGCGGAGTATAGACCGTGGTTTTACGCCTCTGGATCCCAGCTTCCTTGCAATAATTCTCAAACTCCCTAGATGTGAGTTCACCTCCATTATCAGTCCTTAAGCACTTGATTGTCCTACTTGCTCTTTTCAACCAAAGCCCTAAACTATTCAAATACATTAAACACATTAGCTTTTCTCTTTAATAAATAGATCCAAGCCTTCCTGGAATAATCACCTATAAATGTCACAAAGTATGACGATCCTCCATAGGAAACTGTCGGGGATGGACCCCAAACATCAGAGTGAATGTAATCTAGGATACCTTTGCCAACATGCATTCTTGCTTTAATCTTCTGCCTAGTGTGTTTACCAAACACATTGTGCTTGCAGAAATTAAAATTCAAAAATTTTATATTGGGGATTAACTTACAATCCATAAGTACTTTCAATCCCTTCTCGCTCATATGTCCCAAGCGTTGGTGCCATAGACAAGCAGGGTCACTTGCAGCTTCAGACACAACCGCTACTTGACTTACCTCGGAACTCCCTTCTAGTTTGTACATGTTCTCGATCCTTATTAATTTCATGACCACTAAGATTCCCTTGGACACCTTCATAACTCCACCTTGAACCACAAACTTGTAACCAGCAGCATCCAAAACTCCCATAGATGTCAGATTCTTTCTTACTTCAGGAACATGCCTCACTCAGTCAATGTTTTCACAGTGCCATAATACATCCTGATTTTGACACTTCCGATTTCGAGAATTTTACAGGAAATATCATTTCCCATATAAACAACCCCTTCATCAATTGATTGATACAATGATAACCAACTTCTGTGAAGACACATATGATGAGAGGCACCTGAATCCAATAGCCAATTATTTTGATGTTGGTGGATGTTGGAAAGAGACAGTACCTCATCAACCATTTCTGGACTTGCTTCTACTACGTTTGCTTCCTTCTTAGAATGATCTTAGGACAAATCCTCCTTAGATCATTTTCTCTTCCAACAATCTTTCTTTAGATGACCTGATTTATTGCAAAACCAACACCTAAGCTTAACCTTCTTTGCTTTTGACTTCTACCTCGATGTATGTCTCGAACTCTACTCTCATACACTTAATCGACTTCTAATCGCTACAATTGCTGATGAAAAAGTTTCTTAATTATTCTTCCTCCATTGCTCTTCTAATAACAAGGATCCAACAACAATGTCGTAATCAAAGGATTTTGGATTACTAAATGGCATAGAGGTAATAAGATGATCCCATGAATCAGGCAACGTACACAACAAGGTCATTTCCTTCTCTTCGTCATCAAGCTTCGTATCCACACTAGTTAACTAACAGACCATATCATTGAAGATATTTAGATGATCATGGATCTTCGAACCATCAGTCATTCTCATGGTATATAGCTTCCTCTTCAGAAAGATTTTGTTGATCAAAGACTCGATCATATACATGCTTTCCAATTTAACCCATAAGCCTGTTGTCAAATCTTCTTCAACAATGTTAAACAAGACATCATCTACTAAACACAACCCAATGGTACTAAGGGCTCTCGAATCCAAATCCTCCCAGTCTTCATTTGACATGTCCGCTAGCCTTTTTAATTTTCCCAACAAGGCTTTTTGCAGCCCTTATTGCACAAGCAAATATTTCATCTGGAGTTTCCATAACTCAAATTGATCTTCCCGTTGAACTTCTCCACTTCAAACTTTGCACTTTGTACCTTGGTCATTTTCTTAAGCAACCAGATTCAATCTTGGACTTCAATTCACTTCTTCACCTCAATCTCCAGTAACTCGGCTCTAATACCACTTGCTATAGCAGAAGCTTAAACAATACAGAGATCAGACAAAATAGATAGAGAATAATGGCAAACATATAATAATGAACACAGAGATTTAACGTGGTAAAACCCTCGAGAGGGAAACATCCACAAAGCAAGTATATCGATCTTCTTGTTATTCAAAGATAGAGATTACAATCTTCTTTGCAGCAACATATAGCTATTCTTCTCTTTTGGATTCACATCAACTCTTCATTTATCATCTCTTGCCTCTATGGACTTACACACAGCCATATGCAATTGTCCATTCTAATTTTTGCTGCCTTAAAGCAACAAAAAAATCAAAATATAAAAAACTAGATAATGCTAAATCTAAAAAATCACTTGTTGCTAAACTCAAAAAATGTCAACTCCTATCTTTTTGGAAAATTGGTTGTCATCATTATCTACATGAACAAGTAACCAATAACTTATTCATGTCACTTGACTTGTCACAAGTTAAGTGGTTGCCCTAGTCCTATGAAAATGAACTTTAACCCCAAAAAAATTATATTAATAATTTGTTTATATAATAAATTGTTTTCCCACTTTTTGTTTTTATTCTTATTGTAAATTTGGTGTTTTGCATTTTTAAAGTTTTTCCATATCTCGGTTGTAAAATAGTATTGTAAATTTGGTGATTGTATTTTTAAAACATTTTCCATATTTCAGTTGTGAAATAGTGATTTTCTTATATTTATTGGAAAAATAAATTATTTATATATATATATATATATATATGAATCAAATTGAGTTGGTTTGGTTTTTATAAGTCTCCACATATAAAAAGTAGCTAATAAAATATACTAAAATCCAACCACATTAGAAGTGTGACCAATAATTTTTTATTGACAAAAGATATAGCCGCAACCTGCCGAAGAACCATTGATTCCTTTTATTTATCGGTACCAGTTCTGCAGAAGAACTGATTCCTTTTCTTTATCGATACCCGTTCTGGTATAAGTGGTTAGAAGTTAGAACCTTAAAACTAGATCCTTCTATGTTACCAGCTCCAGCGTATGTTTCGAGAAACGGTGGCAAAGGGAGTGGTAAAGGAAAAAGAAATGGCTCTAGATGGTTTCAACGAAACCCCCTTGGAATGTATATTGTGTATTAGAAAAAATGATTAGCAATGTACCAAACCCTTCATTAGTAAAAAGTTGATTAACAATTTGCCAAACACCTTGATTAGTAAAAGCCTGATCATCAACACAAACCAAACCCCTTCCGAATGTATCTTGTACATTAAAATTTTTTATTAGCAACGTACTATTTTGACGTGGGAACCAGAACCGAACGATAAATGGGTGTCATGGACAGATTTCTGGCAACACAGGTTCCAGTTTTGTGTTGTACCAGTAATTGAGAAAACGCTACAGAGCAAAACTCCTTCCATCCACATTTCCAAATTCCAATTAAGCATAGGAGAAAGAGAAGAATATATTGACCTGCAATCCTCTTTTGGAGAGACGTTTCACAGCTACCTCAGTTTTCGCTTCTGGATCTTCGGGATTCTTAAGGAATCCCCTATAAACAGGCCCAAATCCACCCTCGCCAAGCCAGAGCCCTCTGCTGTAATTCCTGGTGGCAATCCTCAGTTCTGCGAAAGTAAAAACCCGGAGATTGCTTGGTTTCTGGCAAGAAATATTGATTAGATTCGGTGAAGAAGAAGTGGGTTCAACCACGATTTCACCTGGAACCCTCTTAGGAGTAGGAGCCTTCTGGTCTTGGCCACTGAACGAAGGTGGAGGTGGTGATTTTCTGTTGCTTTTGTCTCCATTTTCATTATGGGAATAGAAGCACTTCAACATTAAAAATAAAACTGCCCTGCGCCAAATCAAATACCCACAAGAGGCCTTCGAATAATAATAGACTGTCTGTTCTTAATCTGGTTCATTGTAATGATATGGGTATATGTATATAATGATATGGGTATTCTAATTCTATACCCCAATCTCCATTGTTTTCTTTATTTGCCTTGAATTTTGCAATGGTAATTCAAGCGCACCTACTCCTCTCTTTATTCCTCTACCATGTCTACATGTACAGGGAGAGACAAAATATAATATAATTCAACTGCACTTTATTCCACCATGATTACATGTACCGGGAGAATAACGAAATATAATACAATTCAATTACAATTAAAAATATCGACCCAGTGGCATGTGCTTGCTTTCTGTTCGCTGTCAAATCTGGCTGACCATCTCGATAATCCTTTTTCTGTTTTCCAATGCATTACCTAATTACTTTAACTGCTCCCATTGTTTGCAAAAGAAAAGTTGTACGCTACAACGTTTTCCTTGTGGGATCCGACCCTACCGAGTTTGACATCGCACAATCAATGTCTTGTGATCAGGAAGTTGGGAGATCATTAATGGAGAAAAAAAATCTCACCCATGCCATGAGGAGAAATCCAATTATAAATAATAATAACAACCAGACTCAGAGAGATTTCAAGGGATAGCGTTTTTGGATTGGTTTTAAACAGTTATCCGTTTGTATGGGTGGAATTTGATTTATATATATATATATTTAATGATGTTATTTTTGTGAAGTTTATTATAAGGTTTTTAAAAAATGTGTGTGAATTTGTGAAATGTGTATTTATTAATATGAAATTAAAGTGTACAATAACATTGGTAACAACTAAACCAATCTATTGAATTTGTTTTATATTTTTATTTATCAAATTAATTATTTATGAAAAAAATGGTTTTATTTAAAAATTAATCTCTTAATAATCAAGTTTTGTTATTTTAAGGTAGTGGACTTGTATTATCTTAATTGCATTAGTCATGATGTTGTTATCATGGCTTAGTTCAAATCAATTAAGAAAAAAACTATACTCCTTTTACCAATTCCATTTACATGGAATTTATAATAATATTTTGGATTTTTTTTTTTAAATCAGATTTTACTATCAAATTTTAATATTGATGTTTTTCAGGAAGAAATAAAAACATGCAACTTGTTATCCATGTTGAATCAAAGTTACATATAGCAAACTACTACATCATGTAGTTTCAATCACTTCAGACTGAGAGTTTTGCTTCAAACAAAAGAGAACCTGCCTCCAACCTATCAGAAATCCCTTCATACTGAAAGTTTTGCTGAAGAACCAAAAAGACTACCTCTTCTTTTCTATACCAATCAACAAAAAGACTAATATAGCTAACTTGGATGCCAGTCAAAAAAACAAAATAAGACTTAAAACACATGATAATGAACAAAATCTATAAGATCCTCGTCAATAAATTCCTTATACAGTAGCATCCCATTCATTTCACCAATCACCTTCTCTGAGAGAATATCAGTTTCCTGATTGTAGATAGAGTAGAATGACTAAATGAGATCATATCAAACTCCTGAATCAAGTTCTTCATCTGGGCCATTCAATGATGAAGAAATATGGACTGCAATGAAGGAATACCAATTTCTCAATCTATAATAACCTTAAAATCACCTAAAATCCTTAACTCCATATAAAACCCCGCTTCCTTGCAAACCAAAGTAAACCCCAAAGAGCAAGGAATTCAGCATAACTGTTTCATGTTAATAAAGTAGTATATACCATAAATCCCTCATACTTCATTGTCATTTCCAATTTAATGATAAGTGACACCAGACAATTTGTCACATAGAAAAATAAATAAATAAAAACATTAATTAAAATGAATATTGACAGAACTCATAATATTTAAAGAGCCTTACATACATCGATAACCACCTTGCTAGTTAGTTCCAATTTGCTCTAAGGTATATCTAGGTAAATCACCTTAATCTCAAAAAAAAGGTACAATCTCAAATGAAATAAAAGTGTATTTATTAAATGTTTTGGAAGTCCTTCAAATTTGATGATAGTTATGAAGCTTGGTACTTCATCTTTTAACACAAACAATATTGTCAATATGTTAGTTTTTTTTGGAGTTCTTGTTCAATTCAAAATAAGACATCTTTAATCATTTTCCAATAATGTTTTTTTTTATCCAAATACACTTCAAAAAGATGTGATAAATTGTCACCATTATAACCACATCAAAAATATGACTTCATATTAAATAATTGAGTTACATAATAAGAATCTATTATTATAACACTTTACAACTTTGGTGCAAAGAAAATCCATGTGAACATGGCACCAATGGATAGTGTTATCTCTTGATTTGGAATGCCACAACATAGGAAAGCGGAGTTTCATAGGATGGTTTTCTTAGAATCCATGGAATAGGACTTTCATGGTTCCTTGTTGTTGTTTGTATGATGCAATTATTTTAAACTCTATTGAACTTATTGGTCCTTTGAGAAATATTGACTTGGCTTTTTTCGGATTGTTATGCTTTTCTGGATAGAGGCCCTTGGTTGTGTTGCTCATCCCACAGTTGTTTCCCACAAACTTTACATGTGTGCCTTATCTTTCCATAACATAATCATTTCATTAGTTTTCCAAATTTGTTTGTGTTATGTGTACCTGAAAATTTGTTGTTTCCTTCATTTGGTTTGTCATAATTTCCCTTGCCCTTGGACTTAACAACAAGGTTATCTCCAAAGCCTTGTTGCCACTTCCACTACTAAATTATTTCTTCCATATATGTTTTTAGCTTTCAGACTTATTTTGAGAGTGTTTATCCATGTTTGGGGGTGCTTCATGAGATTTGGACTCTGGAGTACATGGTATATGATCAACCCCTAGACAGATTTGCACATTTGAGATGGTTTACTTAATGGTTGTTAGACACAAAATTGGGTGCTTGCATCACAGTCATCCTTAGGGCATTGGAGATCTTCAAACAACTTGGTGACATTCTACACATTAGCTACATGAAGGTGGTTGCTTGCATAGAGGCACCTGGCTTGCAATAATGTTTATGCAAAGGGGTTGGACCCAATGGAATACATGGCTTGGGAGGCTCCTTGGAGTCATTAGAGGCTCGTAGAAAGAGCATTGGACACACCTTATGTAGTGTCTTGCATTTGGAGCCTTGCTTGTGGATGACATCACCTTGGAGATTGACATGTGTACCCTTGTAGTGTAGCAATCCACATAAGTGAGTCTACATGTGTCTTTGCAAGTTGCTTGTAAGGGCACATACCCAAATACGTATTGTTGTCCTCCCATGCCTCTCATATATATATATAGGAGAGGGAAGATCATTTTGCATCCATTCATTCTTATCACCCTTGTGTTAGAGATGTGACTGAGAGGAAAGCACTAGTCTTCCTCTCGCTCTTTGTTCTTCATATGTACTTTATCTCTCTTGTCTTGGAGTCACTAAAGTTTATTGGAGCATCTTGAATACTAGGGTTAGAGTTTCATCTCTTGGAGACTTAGAGATCAGGATATTGAGATGAAACCCTAGGTTGTGCTTATTGAAGTGAGGAATAAGATGAGACCTCTTGCCTTAGAGGACATGCCTGTCTGATGCTAGCTTGATGGAGATCATTGGTGTGGGCTAGGGTTTTCTTGGCTTTCCCTAGCTAGGGGTTTGGAGAGCTAGAGGATTGCAAAAACCTTGGGATAAGGCCATGGTATGTACATGAACTTCATCTTTATGCATATTAACAAAGTTTCTAGCTGTCCAATACTTGTGTAACTGCAGATTTTATTTTCAGTCATATATTCCTTTATGATTTTGTAATTTCCAAGACTTATGTGTTGTTGATTTGACATAAGTTAAGGCTGCAACTATTAAGTGACTTAACATTTACATTGAAGAAGACAAGTCTTCTTCTTTTATCTTCTTATTAAATATCTTTGCTCAATTCCTTATAACATTAATTTTTAAAAGATGTTGTTGAAGTGAGCCTTCTTGGATTTTAATTGTATTGAGTAGCGAGGTGCTCTACAACCACCATGGGAGAGAAGTTGTCATGTAAGTAACATAAATGACAAAAAGAGAAAATCAAATAGAACTATTTGGCACCATATGTCTACTAGATTTTAAATTTTACAAAAAACTAAAGAAACAAAATCAGCATAAATCCATCATAAACCCAGATGTATCAAGCACCGAGATGAATCAAAATTCTTGAGGTACAAATTTTTTATCTTAAATTTTTTACACATTAGGAAAAAACTTACATCTTAAGAAACCATGTCTCTCAAAAATTGATAGATCCAAGTAATAACATGTTTATGAAAAAAAAACTTTATCTTTATGTGCAATTTAGATCATTTAGCAAGGCAAACCCTCATGCAATTCCCCTCAGGTTTATGGTAATTGGTAACTATAAATTTTTCAAAACACAAGAACAACCAAGCTCAAAATCATTACAACAATATACTCATTATGAGCTCAACATGTCACTTAGAAAAACAATAAAGTTAGACCCAATTGAAAACTAATGTATTCACTGTCCCTTCCTCTTTATACTTACCATAGACCTAGCCTAAGCTTCCTCTTTACCAAGATTTTCAATATTTGTTCTGCATAAGCTTCCTCTTTACCCAGATTTTTAATTTTTGTTTTGCATCACCAAATTGGGCATTTTTAAAATTCCAAATGACAATAAATCTCAACCGAGCAGTACAAGAACATAAAATTCAACCTCAAAAATGAGTTACCTCTATCTCGTTATTCTCCTGTCCTACGATTATAATTAATGGTTTTGACCGTTGTTTCAGCTCAAAGGAATACAAGTTACAACCCTGCTGCTGTAACTTCTCCAACACCAATCAAGGATTTGGTTTTGAAAAATTCAACCATTCTGGAAGAAAAAAACAAAAGAAATAGGTCACACCCTGACTATTACTTGTCGTTTCTACACCCTACAGGTCACGTCATTACTGTATAATCTTGGGAATCGTCTTTATGTTTCTGTACATCAGATACAAATACCTAGGAATTCATGTTTGTTCTGCGCGTCAGAAATTCCTAACTTGGATTCGTTAATATGTTCTGTAGTTTCTACGGGTGTTTCTATTTTTGCAGAACAACTAGCATTACTCCGGGAGGCAAACTCGATGAATGAGGATCCGCAAACACTTTCAAATCACCTCTTCTTTTTAATTCACTAACACACTGCTAGAATTTGATGCCAAAACTGTGACCTTTAATTCACCTATCTTGGCACACAACTGGAATTAGAAACAATGATCTGACATAATGTTCTAGGAATTATTCAGATTTGGGATGCAATACGGGAACAATACACGAGTGGCAGAACCTAATGTATTAGAGCAGAAGAATGAACTGAGAAGAAATTGCACAAAAGTGTGCATTAAAGCGAAAACCCAAATTTTATTAAACAAAAAATTATTGGTATAATTAAGAATTACTTTTAAAAAAAACTTGAAAATAAAAAATAAGTTGAATTTGTTTTTTTTTTTAATTTTAATTAAAAAATTTATTAATTTTAAAAACAAAATATTAAAAACATAAACATAAATAAAATTTTATTATTTTTAATTAATTTTATTTTTTTTATTTTTATAATATTTCTATAAATTTTAAAATATTTTTTAAAATACAAAAAATTCACATAAATCATTTTAAATTAAAAAATTGAGAGAAAAATCTTCTTCAATCTAATTACATAACTTTATGTTCTGTATGTTTCATTATTACATAGAGTCTACACAAGTATAAAGATTATTATAGAAGTTATATTTTATCATTGTATTTTTAATAATTATTTATCTATAGATAGAGACAAGTTTATGATTTCGTGAGGATTCTTAAGTAATTTCAAAATCTTAAAAACTTTTATGATATCCTTAAAAATAAAAAATTTACACCTTATTTGAGGTTAAAAGATGAATATCTACAAGGTTGGAAGTCAACATATATATTGAATTTGCAAAGAGAGCTCGGAGAGGAATGGAGACTTTATGCGAAGAAACTCTTTTATAATATAATTAAACTATATTGAAGAAGATTGGTCTAGTAATAGAATTTGGTAGTGGAGGTATGTCTTGGAAAACCAGAATAGTACTTTAGTTGACTTTAGCAAACAAACTTCTTACCCGAGATAATGGTCAGAAAAAACAGTAAATAGGTCCCAGCAAATGTATACTTCGCAACATAAATGGAGAAAGAATTACTCATTTCTTTAGAGAGTTCCTATACTCTAGAGAGGTTTGGAAAGAGATCAATAAATTTCTTAAAATCAAAGAGATGGCATAAAAGGTTTATGGAAGAATGTGATGGATTGGATTATTCATGGAGTTGTGGCAACATACAAATCTCTTTTATGTTTATTTATTTATGAAATCTGGATAACGAAGAACAATTTGGTTTTCTAAAATCCACTCTTATTTTCAGTCCACCTGGTTCAGAAGACAAGCATGGTTATGGAAGAAAACAAAAAAAAATTAAAAATACTAAAAACCAAAAGCATTTTGAAGCCATGTCTTAATAAAGATATACGTATGAAAAAAACATAAAAAAACTTTAAAAATACTAAAAACCAAAAGCATTTTGAAGCCATGCATTAATAAAGATAAGCCTTGGAGCTTTTTTGAGGAGCATGTTAATGAGATGAGCTTAGATTTGGTTTTTTAATAAAAAACTTTAAAAATACTAAAAACCAAAAGCATTTTGAAGCCATGCATTAATAAAGATAAGCCTTGGAGCTTTTTTGAGGAGCATGTTAATGAGATGAGCGTAGTTTTGGTTTTTTATTAAAATTTGGTAGATTACATTTACAAACAAATATAAAGTACTTTTTAATTTTATATTTTTTTAAATAGTGTAGTTAATTTGTTAGGACAAAAAATAGTTGGTAATAAAATGTGTGTGAAGATTATAAGTTTATACAAATATTATCATTATATTGAGTGATGAAATGTGTATGAAGATTATAAGTCTATACAAAGATTATTATTCATTGAGGTTAATTCTCCAAAAATCAGATAAGTGATTGATATTTACCTTTTCCCAAGAAGCAATAGGATTCTTTGATGGTGTTGCTCATGAAGGTCAGTATGCAGCTAGGGTTGTAGGCTCAGACTAATGAAAAACATTTTTTCAAGTTCAAGCTGAATTGTGGTCAAGGATCCAACACCAAGGCTGAATTTTTGGCATTATGGTGTCTGTGCAGGGTGGCCTTGTCCTTGGTCATTGACTTCATAAAAGTTTATGGAGACTCAATAGTGATGGTAAATTGGGCAAATGAACAATGCAGCTTGCAGTTCTATCTAATTGGTGTTGGAGAACTAAGACCAGCTCATTTCTGCAATTAACCACAATGCCATTAATCATATATACCGAGAAATCAACCACGAAGTTGATTTTTGTCTTAAAAAAACACAAATTGGAGATAAAGGATTCTTTTGCTGGAAAGAATATATTGAAAACAAGCTACCAAAGTAGAGGATCTTTAAATTACTTTTGGATGTAATTGGAGTTTATCTCCCTCTTATTTCTTAGTTTGTGGGATGTGGATATGTATGTTTTTTACTTATGTCTGGATTTTATGTTCTATTTGTCGAAGACCGTTAGTTGACCTCTGAGAGGGTTGATCTGATATTTTTTATGGTTTTTGTTGGACAATCAAAATTCATCTAATCAGAATTCATCTGTATGATTGGTTTAGCAATGTATTTTTTTATTCTGGTTAGTTTACCTCTGAGAAGATTGATCTGATTTTTTTTATGGTTTTTGTTGCACAATCAGAATTCATCTGTATGATTGGTTTAGCATGAGTGGGCCTAATGGTTAAGAGCATGTGTTTCCTCTTAGGAGGTCACTGGTTCAAATCCAGAGGGGGTAGTGTATGTACACCTCTGTAGACTTTAGCAGTTAAATTGCTACGCAGAGGGGGGTCCCTTGTCCCACAAACAAGGGAGTGGTGACCTTAAAAATAGATTATTATTATTATTAGCAATGTATTTTTTTGAAGCAAATTTTTTACTATACGGCAACTCGCTCCTCTCTGCAACTACCGGAGGATCTCCGTGACTTGGAGAATAATAGATCTGGTACTCACCTTACGGTGCATGGGCTCCATGATGATCTGATGTAACGCGCTAAAATCTCTCTGCAACTACCGGAGGATCTCCGTGACTAGGAGAATAATAGATCTGGTACTCACCTTACGGTGCATGGGCTCCATGATGATCTGATGTAACGCGCTAAAATCTATCATGAGTGTGTCACTTCCTCCTTTCCACCCAATGAGAGACTACCTTCATCCGGGAGAGTATCGCTGTACTGCAAAAATTAAGTGTTTTTTAATAATTAATATTATTTTTATTAAAATAATATTTTTATATTTTATTTTTATTGATAATTAATGTTATATTGTTTTAAAAAATTATATTTTATCTTAATCCATAAAAAAAAATTATGTTTTATTTTATCTAGTATTTAGTTTTATATTGATGTGAAAATTTATTAATTTTTATTTTTCAATTAACCTTTTTTTGGTAACAACATAATCAAGAGTGACAATGACATATTTTATTAACCATTTACATTTTTTTTAATATTAAAATGAAATGTTTTATTTTATAATAATAATTTTATTATAAATTTACAGAAAAATTACAGTGCTGCTATCCGAACTGAGAGGATAGCAACAATGCTTTTCCTCAACTTAGGAAAAACAAACCTATGCGAACACACATATGACTATCTACTTAGAGATATGGTCACTTAAGGTTAGATAGTACAATCAAGCTGAGAGGTTAGCACCTCCAGCTCCAGAGGAGGCACTGGTTCTCTTTCCTCATCGATACCAATTCTGACCTATGTTGCCAGAACCTTAAAACGAGATCCTTCTATGTGACCAGTTCCATTCTATGTTGCCACAAACGGTGGCAGTGGGAGACGGAAAAGGAAACGGAAACGGAAACACGGAAGGGTTCCAACCAAACACCTTCCGAACATACTGTATATTGAACATTAAAAACTTTAGTAGTAAGGTACCAAACCCTTGTTCAATAAAATATAGATCAGCTACATGAACCAAACACCTACCAAATGTATATTGAGCATTTAAAGTTGATCCAGTTTTATGTTTTACCAGTAATTGGTACATCTGTAATGTCTGGCTATCACTGAATTGATTGAAAAATCGCTACTCAATAAAATTCCTTCCATCCATATTTCGAAACAAGAACCTGAGAAAGAGAAGAATTTATTGACCCGCAGTCCTTATTTCCAAACAAGAACATGAGAAAGAGAAGAATATATTGACCTGCAATCCTTTTTTGGTGAGTCGTTTCACAGCTACCTCAGTCTTTTCTTCCGGATCTTGAGGATTCTTAAGTGATCCCCGATAAACAGACCCAAATCCACCTTCGCCAAGCCTGAGCCCTCTGCTGAAATTCCTGGTAGCAATCCTTAGCTCTGCAAAAGTAAAAACCCGGAGATGACTTGGCTTCGGGCAAGAAATATCGATTGGACTTGGTGAAGAAGAAACGGGCTCAACCCCGATTTCATCTGAAACCCTCTTAGGACCAGGAGACTTCCGGTCTTGACTACTGAATGAAGGTGAAGGTGGTGGTCTTCTGTTCCTCTTGTCTCCATTTTTGTTATGGAAATTAAAGCACTTCAACATTAAAACTAAGACTGCCCTGCCCCAAATCAAATCCGCACAGGAGGCCTTGAATAGCAATAGACTGTATTACTAATCTGGATCGTCGATTCAATCATATGTATAACGATATGGGTATATGTATAATGATTTGGGTATCTTTACCCCAAAACTCCCAGGGTTTTCCTTGAATTTGCCTTGAATATGCAACAGTACTTCAATCGCACCTACTCCTTTTCCTTGAAGCGCACCTACAGGACTCAATCACGGAATATAATTCAAGCGCACCTACTCCTCTCCTTGTTCCACCACGTTTTCACCTACAGGACTCAATCACGGAATATAATACTATTCAAGTGCGATCAAACATATCGACGTAGTGGCACATTCTCGCTTTCCATGCCCGCTGTCAAATCTGGTTGTCCATGTCGATAATCCTTTCTGTTTTCCATTTCGTTACCTAGGTAGGTATTTACTTCAACTGGCCCCCATTGTTTTCAAAAGAAAACTTGTACGGTGAAACTCTCGCGTGTGGGATCCTAATCTATCGACGTTGAAATCAAACAATCGACGTAACCTCATCGTGATTCGTGAAGGTCGAACAAAAGTCTCAAACATTCATGATGCAATCTGGAGAAATCCAATTGTAAATGACAACCACAAGCTTTCTCTCATATTTGATTTGATTATCTCGTCAGCTTTTGGGATTGTTCAGGATGATTTTTAGGGTATGGAGGACTTTTCCGATTTGGTTAACTTTTTTTTTTGGGATTGTTCAGAACGATTTTTAAGATGTGAAGGACTTTTTCGGATTTGTTTAATTTTTATTTTTTTAGTCCATCGATTAGTCGCCAAATTCGGTTGACCAATATTTGTGCAAAAAAATTTAACTAATGTTTATTAAAGTTTTTCAAATTTATATTATTAAAATGAATTTACTAAATATTAAAAATATTTTTATAATTTTTCAAAATTAAATTAACTGTTTTTTGATTGGTGCAGTGCAAAGATTTGACAAATTTTCTCTGCTGTGCAAAATATTAATTGAATTATAAAAATAATTAAAAATATGAAATTGAGAAAAAAATAAAACCTTGCCACGTAAAGTCTCGCCATCGTCATTCATTTAATATATAAGTAACAAGTTAAACAATCATTCATTTTATGCATTTAATGTAATATATTAATAGATTTGACATCAAATATTTTAAAAAAACCAGTTTTGTCCGATAGTTTCTCAGATATAATTCAATAATACAAACTACTTTAATATTAACCATATTAACCATTGTGTTAACCAAAATTCTTGAAAATTTTCTTTTTAAATCAATTTTTTTAAATAAAATAAAGGAATTATATATTTTAAATTTAGATTAACTTATTTTCTAATTGGCTAGCTACTCAGATTTGACCATTTTCCTTTGGTGTAGACATCAAAATAATTAAAATTAAATATAAAATAAAAAAACTTAAATTTAAGACTTGGTAAACTCAATGTTAATTTGCTGAATCTACTGCTAGTGGGTATCAATATCGATCTGCTACTGAAGCTACTGGTTCTGCAACTTAAGGATCTCAATACGTAACCGAATAAATATAATAAACTCGGTTTAAAAACCGACACTGTCTCTATACAAAAATGAAACACAAAGCACAACAAAGATTTGAAAAATTTTCTCTGCTGTGCAAAATATTAATTGAATTATAAAAATAATTAAAAATATGAAATTGAGAAAAAAATAAAACCTTGCCACGTAAATCGCCATCGTCATTCATTTAATATATACGTGACAAGTTAAACAATCATTCATTTTATGCATTTAATGTAATATATTAATGACATCAAATATTTTAAAAAAACCAGTTTTGTCCGATAGTTTCTCAGATATAATTCAGCAATACAAACTACTTTAATATTAACCATATTAACCATTGTGTTAACCAAAATTCTTGAAAATTTCCTTTTTAAATCAATTTTTTTAAATAAAATAAAGGAATTATATATTTTAAATTTAGATTAACTTATTTTCTAATTGGCTAGCTACTCAGATTTGACCATTTTTCTTTGGTGTAGACATCAAAATAATTAAAATTAAATATAAAATAAAAAAACTTAAATTTAAGACTTGGTAAACTCGATGTTAGTGGGTATCAATATCGATTTGTTGCTAAAGCTACTGGTTCTGCAACTTAAGGATCTCAATACGCCGAATAAATATAATAAACTCGGTTTAAAAACACGCACTGTCTCTATACAAAAATGAAACACAAAGCACAACAGAGATTTGACAAATTTTCTCTGTTGTGCAAAATATTAATTGAATTATAAAAATAATTAAAAATATGAAATTGAGAAAAAAATAAAAGCTTGCCACGTAAAGTCTGGCCATCGTCATTCATTTAATATATAGGTGACAAGTTAAACAATCATTCATTTTATGCATTTAATGTAATATATTAATAGATTTGACATCAAATATTTTAAAAAAACCAGTTTTGTCCGATAGTTTCTCAGATATAATTCAGCAATACAAACTACTTTAATATTAACCATATTAACCATTGCATTAACCAAAATTCTTGAAAATTTCCTTTTTAAATCAATTTTTTTAAATAAAATAAAGGAATTATATATTTTAAATTTAGATTAACTTATTTTCTAATTGGCTAGCTACTCAGATTTGACCATTTTCCTTTAGTGTAGACATCAAAATAATTAAAATTAAATATAAAATAAAAACACATAAATTTAAGACTTGGTAAACTCGATGTTAATTTGCTGAATCTACTGCTAGTGGGTATCAATATCGATGTGCTGCTGAAGCTACTGGTTCTGCAACTTAAGGATCTCAATACGTAACCGAATAAATATAATAAACTCGGTTTAAAAACCGGCACTGTCTCTATACAAAAATGAAACACAAAGCACAACAGAGATTTGACAAATTTTCTCTGCTGTGCAAAATATTAATTGAATTATAAAAATAATTAAAAATATGAAATTGAGAAAAAAATAAAACTTTGCCACGTAAAGTGTGGCCATCGTCATTCATTTAATATATACGTGACAAGTTAAACAATCATTCATTTTATGCATTTAATGTAATATATTAATAGATTTGACATCAAATATTTTAAAAAAACCAGTTTTGTCCGATAGTTTCTCAAATATAATTCAGCAATACAAACTACTTTAATATTAACCATATTAACCATTGTGTTAACCAAAATTCTTGAAAATTTCATTTTTAAATCAATTTTTTTAAATAAAATAAAGGAATTATACATTTTAAATTTTGATTAACTTATTTTCTAATTGGCTAGCTACTCAGATTTGACCATTTTCCTTTGGTGTAGACATCAAAATAATTAAAATTAAATATAAAATAAAAAAAACTTGAATTTAAGACTTGGTAAACTCGATGTTAATCTACTGAATCTACTGCTAGTGGGTATCAATATCGATCTGCTGCTGAAGCTACTGGTTATGCAACTTAAGGATCTCAATACGTAACCGAATAAATATAATAAACTCGTTTAAAAACAGGCATTGTCTCTATACAAAAATGAAACACAAAGCACAACAAAGATTTGACAAATTTTCTCTGCTGTGCAAAATATTAATTGAATTATAAAAATAATTAAAAATATAAAATTGAGAAAAAAATAAAAGCTTGCCACGTAAAGTCTGGCCATCGTCATTCATTTAATATAAACGTGACAAGTTAAACAATCATTCATTTTATGCATTTAATGTAATATATTAATAGATTTGACATCAAATATTTAAAAAAAACCAGTTTTGTCCGATAGTTTCTCAGATATAATTCAGCAATACAAACTCCTTTAATATTAACCATTGTGTTAACCAAAATTCTTGAAAATTTCCTTTTTAAATCAATTTTTTTAAATAAAATAAAGGAATTATATATTTTAAATTTAGATTAACTTATTTTCTAATTCGCTAGCTACTCAGAGTTCACCATTTTCCTTTGTTGTAGACATCAAAATAATTAAAATTAAATATAAAATAAAAAAAACTTAAATTTAAGACTTGGTAAACTCGATGCTAATCTGCTGAATCTACTGCTAGTGGGTATCAATATCGATCTGCTGCTGAAGCTACTGGTTCTGCAACTTAACCGAATAAATATAATAAACTCGGTTTAAAAACCGGCACTGTCTCTATACAAAAATGAAACACAAAGCACAACAAAGATTTGACAAATTTTCTCTGCTGTGCAAAATATTAATTGAATTATAAAAATAATTCAAAATATGAAATTGAGAAAAAAATAAAAGCTTGCCACTTAAAGTCTGGCCATCGTCATTCATTTAATATATAAGTGACAAGTTAAACAATCATTCATTTTATGCATTTAATGTAATATATTAATAGATTTGACATCAAATATTTTTTAAAAACCAGTTTTGTCTGATAGTTTCTCAGATATAATTCAGCAATACAAACTACTTTAATATTAACCATATTAACCATTGTGTTAACCAAAATTCTTGAAATTTTCTTTTTTAAATCAATTTTTTTAAATAAAATAAAGGAATTATATATTTTAAATTTAGATTAACTTATTTTCTAATTGGCTAGCTACTCAGATTTGACCATTTTCCTTTGGTGTAGACATCAAAATAATTATAATTAAATATAAAATAAAAAAACTTTAATTTAAGACTTGGTAAACTCGATGTTAATCTGCTGAATCTACTGCTAGTGGGTATCAATATCGATCTGCTGCTGAAGCTACTGGTTCTGCAACTTAAGGATCTCAATACGTAACCGAATAAATATAATAAACTCGGTTTAAAAACCGGCACTGTCTCTATACAAAAATGAAACACAAAGCACAACAGAGATTAAATTCACCCATATAAACCTAATATTTACCCTGGAACTTAAATGGTAAAACCCACATTAAATGGTGGGTCATTTCTATATTTCAGCTAGGTCTGGTTACAATGCAACTCTGGGATCTCTGGCATACTCCTCTATTGGCCAGTGAATAGGCGCCCATTGAGATAGAGCAGAGATTTGACAATTTTTCGTTGGTGCGCAATGTAATAATAATTGAATTATAAAAATGAATTAAAAATATAAAATTGAGGAAAAAATAAAAACTTGCCACGGATAGTCTAACCACCGTCATTCATTTCTTTCATTTAATTACAGCTAAGGTGTTATTAGGGACAATCCTCCTCGGGTATGCGTCATTTGTCGACGGCCTATGAGCAGTCGCCCCTGTCACATAGAAATTTAATGCTAGTTGTGTCTTCCAAAGTTACGTGGCAGCAAGCACAGAGGAGAATTCAATGCTAATTGCAGGTTAACTACATTGATTTCCGTCAAGAAAGCTTTCTAGATACGGTGGCAGAGGAAGATGAAGGTGCTAGAAGAAGAGAAGTTACAGACAGTGAAGGTTATCAATCATTTTTCGCTGTGAAGCAAGAGAGTTTTATTAGCTGTTTACTTTGGGTATGAAGCTGGAGTAACAAGAACTGTAATGAGAACCACTTTGATTCTGAAGGGTTAAGGGTCTGAAGAAGGAGTGACAAGCGTGACTTTGATTGTGAAGCAAGCCTGGGATCAACTCAGTTCTGCGCTAAAGGTATGTAAAAAGAAACCATTTATTATTTTCTGCAAACTAATAATAGTGTTATGTCTATGATTGTTATTATTGTCTTTAAATTTACATAATTTTTTTATTTCTAGAGATTCTTGAAAAGAAGCCAAAATATTGATGAGAGAGGATACTAATTGGAATTGGAAATCAAATTTTGAATAAATGATTACCTGCCACGCCTGTAACTAGAATTTTCTTGTCCCTGTATCTGTCAAGGAACATGTCAATGGTGTCCCATAATGCTTTAAATTAAACTAAAAGATGGAAAGACTACTAATTCAGTTATTTTGTTTCATTTGAATCTGGTGGCTTCTTCTCTGCTCACTTCTATTAAGTTGGGTGCTCTCCACTTTCTGTCTGCAACCTTCGTCAAACCAGAATTGCTGACCTGTAAAAATTAATAAAAGCCTTAATACCATGTTGGGTTTTTTGAACACATGTGCACACTGCAGACAATAAAACGAGGTAATTTTCACAGTAAACTCACTTTTAAACTTAACTCTACTCTATCTATAACAAAACAGGATGACCAACTAAAATGACCATTACATACTTTAAAAAAAGTTCTCTAAAATTTATATATAGGC
>LPNX010237760.1:145826-157851 GCA_001517045.1 Pseudotsuga menziesii | reverse complement strand
GTATGCAGGCACCAAAATGTTGTCTTCTCAATGTCATCAATGTATATAACATCTCAGGCCACACAAACTTAGATCAGTCCCAACAATAACTATAAAGCTATTGAAAATAAGTAATATCATGTGACATGACCTACAATTTGCCTATGCAGTTTTTCCCCATCAAATAGATAAAATTAAAACAGTAGACTCTAAATATTGGCAAAACAATGTCTAGGTTATAACTTGAATTTTGTATACCATCAAAATTCAGAATATGAAAATGGACAATATAAATTTAGATGCAGGTTTGCAACTCAGGTTTTTTATCTAGCTTGTACTCATAAGGGGTATTTAACTACAAGTGATCACAATTTTGAGACACATAAGGAAGTCCGCATGATAAATTTTAGCGCCACAAGTGAAAGGATATAAAGCATCATATTACTCGTTTATTTTGCAGTTTATAATTTAGGGTTCTTTTAGACACGCAATTTAATCTACAACCAAAAAATAAAAATAATAAGGAATTCATCATGTGCTTTCAGAATCCCCGCAAGGGGTCAGGAGAAAGCAAAAACCCTCACCCTCTTGACTGTTTATGGCCAACATTAGACACTTTCATGTAGTGATGATTGTTGGAAAAAATTCAGCGATTTGGAGAGTTTAAATTTAAACAATATCAGCGCCTAGATCATGCTGTCACAGGGCCGACTTCTACATATTGATCTACTTGCTCTGTGCAAAGTCGGGTTATAAAATGATTCCATGATAACCAAACTTGTGACAGTCGAAACCAAATGAACAGCTAGAACTGAAATAGGTTCAATTGAGACAAAAGAACAGATCTGAATCTTCAAAATAATTAATGTAAATTCAGAAAAACGAAATCAAACAGAAATAGAAAAAACTTCAATGAGTTTCAAAGTGTTTAAGTGTTGTGCTAAAATTGAAATTGAAACACAGATAGAGAACTTACAGAATCCTTTGGTCGAACAATTCTCCAACTGAAAATGCAACAAAAAATCAGCTTAGCAACCAGGCCTCTCGATTAATATATACCACGGCATACTCCACTTACCACAGCATACTCCACTTGCTATGGCCAGTCGTCCATGCGGTCTGCCACCTGTTGTGAAGATCCTTGATCAATGTTTTATAACAATAATACGGGTAAATCACTATATTAAAAGGATTTAGAAAGTTAATATTTTAACAAATATTTTAAAAATAATATTTAATGAATTTTAATATGATTGCTTTTAAACTCGATGTTAATCTGCTGAATCTACTGCTAGTGGGTATCAATATCGATCTGCTGCTGAAGCTACTGGTTCTGCAACTTAAGGATCTCAATACGTAACCGATTAAATATAATAAACTCGGTTTAAAAACCGGCAGTGTCTCTATACAAAAATGAAACACAAAGCACAACAGAGATTAAATTCACCCATATAAACCTAATGTTTACCCTGGAACTTAAATGGTAAAACCCACATTAAATGGTGGGTCATTTCTATATTTCAGCTAGGTCTGGTTTTTTAAATATCAATTTTCTTTTAAATACTTCTTCTATTGAAAAAAATTCTATATAAATTTAAAAATAAATAAATATGCAAATTATATGCTTTTCCATAAAAATATTTAATAATGAATCCATTATCTTGAAATTCAGGAATGGAAATATTTCACTCCTAATATTTGTACCTACGTTACCTATGAAAATGAAAAATTAGTTGACTTTTAAACCTTAAGTAAAGATTGATAATATCTCAAAACATGGGAAATTGTTCCCTGCACAATATACATTTGTTTGAGGGAGGGTCATACCTTTATGTTAGACTCCTCGATTTCTGCCCAGATTTGGTGGGGTCACGATACAAATCTCGAGTTTCGCTGTCATCCAAATTCAAAATAATTCAATTGGTAGGGTCACTATGATAGATTTCAAGGATCTTCGATCACCTTTTTAATATTATCGAATTAATTGAAAGTTATAATAATTTTATTGAATATATTTTGATACATTAAAGTTTGGTTTCAGTGGATATCATCAGAGTAACCTAGTTACCCGACCATTTCTATCGTCGTCGAATGTGACCGCTCACGCAAGTCAGGTCGTCCGATTGGTGCAAATGGTCGGGTAAGTAGTGAAATTCTGTTAATCATCATCACTATATATTTAATTTACATACATATATATAATTTTAGTTATTTCTAAAAGATTATTCAGACTATGACTTTAAATAAATTAAATAATAAAAATAATAATTGTAAAGTGACTAATTTTATTTTAAAATTATATTGATATTTTGTCCTATTAATAAAACAAAATAAAAAATTTAATTATTTGATAGTATTATCAATTTATTATTATTTATTTATTTGTTTATTATTATGTAAAAATAGTTATACTACTCATGTGGTCGACATTGAAATATTGATTTCTATTTTTATGTATAAATTATGAAAAGTTGGAACTACTATTATTATTCATTGAATTTATTAGAATATTTTGTTTTAGTGGATATATAAAATAGAGATAAATAAATAGAGTAACCTTGTTTCTTTGTGTTTTCCCGTAATTATCATGGTAATAAATTTATTTCGATGGTCGGCATCCACGTCTGCAGTTGCCAGGGTCCTCCTTGAAATATTTGAATGATGTTAGGGTTAAATTTGAATTTTTATATTTTTGAATGCTGTGAGGTAATACTTTGGTTTACAGTCTCCCTTAGCAGTGGACATTGTACGACGTTTTTGAATTTATAGTTTGCTTCTGGGCACCGGTTTTGAATGCTGTTAAGGTTAAATTTGATGCTAGTCCTTTGGTTTACAGTCTCCCTTAGTAGTGGACAATGTATGACTTTTGAATTTATAGTTTGTTTCTGGGCTCTGGGCACCGGTTTTGCTAAGCCATTGTCTGCTGGGTGTAATAAAGCTGGGCTCTGGGCACCGGTTTTGCTGATCTGTTGGGTGTAATAAAGCGATAGTCAATGTTGTTTTCTGTTTTTGAGCTGGTGAAACTCAGGTCGCTCCATGCTTGCTTAGTAGGCATCCATGTTGTCATCATTGTTGGAGCGTCCACACTGCCCATTAACTGGCTATGCCTTTAACAATTTGGCCCCTCTGCCTCTCTTGAAGGCAACTTCATTCGCTGATTTATCAAAATAAAATCTGCCGCGGGATATGAAACGAGGATGAATGAGACGACGAGTAGAGTTTGCCACAGTATATAAAACAAGGATTAATAAAGGGATCCCAACTCTGATTTACATATATCTTTGCCCGGTATTCTTTCAAGCAATCCACTATCTATTTTGTCCCCTTAAATGATTCAAGCTAAATTAAATTAGCGACTCATCTAAAGTTTCTGGCCTCACATTGCAATCTGAGAAGGTATTCTGTTAAAGAGAAATCCAAAGTTAAAGTTGGATGCAATCTGTGAAGGAATTCTGTTCAAGGGATATCACTACGTAAATCATAATGTCGAAGTAATATGCAGTGGTATTTGACTAGTTTTAGTTACATTACAGAATATTGATATGTTATAAATGTTCGTAAAATTTTGATTTTGCGCAGAGTTGGAAGTTAAAAAGTTAAAACATGTTAATTAACATTTTAAAGATAAATATTTTTTACAATTGTGTGTTTATTTAAAATAAACAAAATTTAAATAATATCAAATAAAACATATCATATACGGGGATCCGTCTCCCAAAAATGCCCCGTATCCATCCCCGCATTTCCGGGTCTTGATGAACCTAGGAAAGGTCTCCAATCTCTCACGGAGTTCGTTGAGGACTTGGGACTTGTTGGCTATACTCAAAAAGTCTTTAAACGACTCGGGCGCAGATTTTGGGGATGTTGTAACTTTCAAGTAGATTTAAAAGATGTTCTTTTCGAAGATCTTCTAAACATGCAATTTGTTTTATATAACATTTATTTTATTTACTTTTTTATGTTCTTCTAAATTATATAATAATTTGTAGCTGAAAATATGGGTTATATATGATAGATTTTGTAGCTGGAAATATGGGTTGTATATGATGGATTTTGATTTGGGTTTCTAGTGATTAAATATAACCTTTTCAGCAACATTATTACAGCAAAATCTTCATGTCAACAAAACAAAAAATGCACTAAGTCAAAGCTCAAACCTTTTTGGATATTGCTCTTGCTCTTCTCATTTTTAGAGTCATCTTTACTTTTACATATTGTACATAGATGTCCAGAAGTTATTCAAGTCCAATTCTTCTCTCATCTCAACCTCAAATCCCAACCTTAAACATTATGAAAACAATTGGATAGCAAAGCCTTAGATTAGATCCTAGACATTTAAATAAATTCCTATTCAATATTCTTTTTATAGATGTAATCTCTTTACATAATACAATTATATATATCTCAAAGTTTTTTTAAATAATTTCAACACAATTATAAAAATATGCAAAATTTATTGAGAAAAGAATCCCTTTATTAATCTCCAAAACCAATGTAACCTAGAATTCATATTATTTTATAAGATAACCTTAATTTATAAATTAACCTTATCTCTAAATAGATTCAAAGCTCAATCAACCATCCTATTAATACACAAAAATCCCTGTATCCATGGGTACATTTTTTTTTCTCATTGTTTGTGGGCTTTTCTCAATCATTCTTAAGCAGCTGGCATAAAATTTCCCTCATGGCAACGATATTTATGCGTTCCCATTCGAACTCCAACTCACTAAGTTACCTTAACATCACTTACCTTAGTTTTACAATATGGAGGAAGAGACTTTAAACAATATTGGACAGGCCTTATAAAGAATCAAAATTCTTTCTTTTCCGTCTAAATGACGAGACATGGAAAACAAAGATTACACCGAGGCATGTATAAAGCATATTCGAAGAGTTTTGATTCATTATCTCGATTGCGTTTTATCAAGATTTTTATACTTGCTGAATTATAAATTTATAATAAAATATAAATAAACTATTCTCACAACAATGAAATTAATTTATAGTCTTATAAGCTATTATTTCTCATTTCCTACTTATGCTAGTCTATAAAAAAACTTGCATATTTGTATAACATTATAAATTTATAATAAAATATAAATAAACTATTCTCACAACAATGATATTAATTTATAGTCTTATAAGCTATTATTTCTCATTTCCTATTTATCCTAGTCTATAAAGAAACTTGCATATTTTTATAACATAAGTCAAGAATATTACTAGAATTATGTAAGGAAGCTTGAATATGCTTATTTTATGCTACATTGCAATAACCTATATCGTATTTAAATGGACATTTTTTAATTCATTTTTGTTTTAATTTCTTCCAAATTGTAATTATATTTGTTTTATCATATATTTTTATAGCAAAATTATCCTATTGCTATATATTTTCAATCTCTTCTTAGTGAATCTACTTCATTATAAAATGTGATTTCATATTCATCAATATGAGATAGGCAATGAAACTTAGAGATTGTAAAATCAATATTTTGTACAATTACAAATTTCTCCATAACTTTAAAATTTAATCTTTCAAATTGATTCAACAACATACCCACCTTCAATGCTAATAGGATCTTCATACTATTCTCCAAGATCAAATTAATTTCGCAATATATCAACCTTCAAAGCTGCTATTCTACATCTCATAACCATGTTGTTAGTCCTCCCAATCCCAATGAAAAAACCTATAAAGAAAATGTAGAAATTAAACTACAAGCAAAATGTCTAAATGCTTCCTCACCATCGCATGCCATTTCAATATCTATGGAACTTATACATCTCAACGAAAGAATGTTTGACGATTGATAAAAGTCTCAAAGACTTTTTCTCTTACAACTACATGAGACCGAATTTTTGGGATCCAATGTCAAAACTTTGGCGATCAAATATTAGGATCAAAGTACTGCTCAAACTTAAAACACCAAGTCCAACTTATCTTTTAATGCACTTTGCATTAAATGCAATAAATAAAAAGAAAATTCGAATGTTCTACCTCAAATAATGAAACCATTCAAATGTTCTATATTAGATATGAAGCAATTGTGAACACCTAACTAAATTTTTCTAATTATTTAAAATAAAAAAAATTATAACCAATTATACAAATTATAAACATTATTTTGGAGCAGGGACTAGCTGCTTTGCAGCTATTTTTCTTGTTTCATATTAGTAAAGTATTTGCTGTGTTTGGATTGTTGAATATTATTTTATATTTATATTTTAATTGTGTCTATATATTAATGGCCGAAAGCATGTTAATTTAATTTAAGTAATGTGATCTAGGTTAAATGTTATAGGTTTTTGTTTATTTTTATTATGATTTTTTTAGTTTAAAATTGTTGAAATTGCATATATACATATATATTGTTGGAATTGCATAATCAAAGTGTTTAGTAACATTTAAGGGAGTTGCATCCAAGAGATGTAGAACACTTGGTGGCGAGGTATGGTTAAGATGCCCCCTAAGCTTGAAAGGTCGCCGGTTCTAATCCCTTCGGGTACCAAAATCGTCACCAAAAAATCCAACCATGTTAAGGGTTGGTGCGGTCTAGGTGTACCACTTTGCCAATGAAAAACGACTAGCCAACTATTGACTTCATCTTGTTTTTTTATGCCTTCAGTTCTTTTGATTGGTGCATATGTGCCTGACGTCATCAATGATGCTCTACACACTAGTAAATAAGTACTATCACTCCTACTTTGTAAAGTTTTCTTAAAGAGGAGGTTATGTTAAGGCCCTAACTTAACCATCATTCAGTATTAGTATATTAATTATGGTTAGGGCATGTAATAGCATGTTACATCATGATCATGTCATCTCCTATTTATAATGGGAGTTGTCATGCCTTTAGTTCTTTTGATTGGTGCATATGTGCATGACGTCATGAATGATGCTTTACAGGCTAGTAAATAAGTACTATCACTCCTACTTCGTAAAGTTTTCTTAAAGAGGAGGTTATGTTAAGGCCTTAATCATCATTCATTATTAGTATATTAATTATGGTTAGGTCATTTAATAGTATGTTACATCATGATCATGTCATATCCTATTTATAATGGGAGTTGTCTAACTAGGGGACGATTTTGACTTTCTGGTTGATTTTTAGTAGGAATCTAGTGAATTTAACTCACAAAACTTTGTAATTTTTGTTATCTGTTAGGCAATTTTAAGTGTAAAAATGAAATCACCTGATATGAAAACCCCCAAGCACCAACACTCTGTAAAATCTAGCAATATTTTTGCAAGTTTTGAAAATTCCGTGAAGATTCATAGTCAAAAATAGGTGAAAACCTGCCGGAAATAAAAGAAAAATCCTCCCCTAGTTAGACAACTAGTTTATAATGAATGATATTCATTTGTATAGGCATATGTCTTGTGCATTGGATATATTGTAAAAGGAGGTTGCCCTTTATATGCTTTAATGAAATCTACTAAACTATTGAATTTGGAGGGAGAGTCACCAAAATTTATGGTAAGATTTCCCTAATTTAGAAATTCATTCTAAAGGCAATTTCCTTTTTGTTATTTCTGACTTCCTTCAATTTCTTAGTCTTTTTTTGTTGAATGTAGCTTCTTTTGTTGAATGTTATACAAGATGAAGCAAAATAAACTAAATATTGAGATAGATGTTACATAATAATAAATAGTAATAATTAATAATTAATAAATAAAATTAGTATTTAACAAAGAGTCAAAGACAAGCGTATTCACTTTCAGGGCCAGTACAATCATTCAATAATTCAATACTCAATATATTTTATACAATTGCACAAACCATTCTATCAAGTTCTATAAGAATAGACATTATTTTTACATTGATATTAGATCCAAATTCTTTGTTGATTCCATATTAAATTCCTTGCCAAAATCCATGCAATATGTACCTATAAATCTATACTCAACATATTGTACTCTGCATCATCCAATGTCATTTATACTTTGTATCATACTATGTCATCTAAAACCCATTTTTCATAGTGAGCTAAAACTATCAAGACCAAGGAATTTGGTGGAGTCCAAAAGCATGGAAAAATAATCAAAATAAATCGCAATACTCAACATGAGGCTGCTCTTGGAAAAATGAAAAAACCATCTAATTATAGTGCATTAGGAGTGTCACTGCTCAAACTAACATGCCTTTACAAATCAAGGCAATGTAGACCTAGTGATAGTGATGGTAAGTCGGAGAGATATTTAAGACAAATGTCACCATAGATTAACCTCTCAACACTTCGGGTAAATCCAAACCTAGGGGAATACCCTAAGACCCTACTAAGGGAAAAGATACATGCAACCACCAACAAGCCACAAATACCTTCCACAAAACCTTAATAGATATGATCATTGCCTTATCGAAGTCAAACAATATCAAATCAAGACATAAGAATCATATATAAATAGAGTTATTCACTTTATCGCAAATTCCATATAATAGCATGCCTTTCAAGGCAATTTCATGTCTTCCAAGGCAATGCCACACTTCCCAAGCAAGCNNNAAGAATCATATATAAATAGAGTTATTCACTTTATCGCAAATTCCATATAATAGCATGCCTTTCAAGGCAATTTCATGTCTTCCAAGGCAATGCCACACTCCCCAAGCAAGCCACTACAAAAATTGTGCCCTCAAGGGAAAGAGGACAATTGGACTAGGGCAAAGTTAGATGATAAGCCATAAATATCACACACCCTCTAATTCGTGAATTACTAGGGTTTCATGAATCCCAACGCACTTCGTCAAAAGAGGACGTCCTCTATGGTTTGTGGATAAAACCCTAGGGAAAATTTTTAGGGTGGACCAAAAATACTAAATCATAGCTATTTTTGGATTTTTGAATTTATTTGAATTTTTAGGGCTTTTTCGAGTTGTGAAATATTTCTTTTACAAAGTTTTGTTGCTAGTTGTTTTCTTTTTTGTTTTGATGAATATTTTAATTGGGTTTGCATGGCTATTTATTTTGTTATGCAGATTAGGGAAATGGGACGAGAGAAATTCACGGTGTATAGGTCCATGCAATGAAATATCCAATACAATCCCTTTATTTTAACATTGGCATGGCTTGCTCTATCACTGAAGGAACTAGAGCCAAAGTAATTTTTTGTAATATTGACATTTCAAAAAGGGTTGTGCTCTTCATGTAACACATATGACATGTGTACATGATAGGTATTGTCAATCTCATGCTACGAGTTGCATATTTATAATTGGAACATAAGCTTAATGTTGGATATTCCTCACAAGAATCTAAGTGTCTTACCATGGCAAAAGGGAAAGTTCATTGTGATCTGTCAAGTTGTAACCCTCTGGTTAGTTTCAATGCTCTATGAAAAGGAAGCACATTTGCCACCTATGAAGAGGCTTGAAGAGTGTATTTGAACACCATACAAATTGATACTTTTGGCTAAATCTTGATTAGGCAGGTTTCTAAGGGTGAATATGCAAGAGGAAGGTTCGATGGATTACTCAAGTTGATGGATTTTGCATGTTTTCCTTCATATATTTTGGAATATCTCTTACTCTATTGTGATTGTTGTGAAAACAATGAACATACACAACATTCTTTTTTCTAGCTGGTATAATGAACCTCAACTCTACAAGAGGGTCAAGACATATATTTGGGGATTTTAACCTTGTTGAAAGGAGGAGTTTTTCATACCCTTGTGTCACTTATCTAACCAAGCCCCCTTTGACATTGTTGTACAAGATTATCAAGAAAAGAAGGTCATTGTAAGAAACATGTATACATATAGGTAGATAGAATGAAGGCTATTTGTTGCAATATATGGTATATAGGATTTAGTTGAGATTCAAAACAGCTTTGGAAGATATTCTATTTTACTTTTATTATATTATTACTATTCCTCCTTCAGGAGATGTCATTGATGTAATTGGTCATGTAAAGGTCTTGAGATAAAACCTTCGTTGTAAGCCAAGTCAATAGTACCCACAAAAGTATTTTATAAATGTTATTTTGAGTGTTCCTAGGTAGGTTGGACCTAATTAGAGAACTAGGCCAACCTAGTTAGGTAATTAAGTCACTCACCTGATGAGTATAAATAAGTGAGATGCCTCCCTCATTTAGATAGATCTGTCACACAAGTAAGTGCACAAGAGAGAGAGTGAGGAGGTTTGTTGGAGAGAGAAAGTTGTTGGTATTATTCTTGGGCTTGTTATGGTTTTCCCCCCCAAGAGGGTTTCCCAAGATAAATCTATGTGTTCTTTTGTCTTGTTGTACTTGTCTTTCTTCCAGTGATCCTATTGCATATGGTTTTGATATTATGATGCTAAATGTCTAGAGTTCTTGTATAACCATTCAAATCTATAACACTTTGGGGATTTTAACCTTGTTGAGAGGAGGTGTATTTCAGACCCCCTGTGCCACTTATTTAACCAATCCCCCTTTGACACTGTTGTACAAGATTATCAAGACAAGAAGGTCATTGTAAGAAACATGTATAAATATAGGTAGGTACAATGAAGGCCATTTGTTGCAATATATGGTATATAGGATTTAGTTGAGATTCAAAATAATTTGTGCCATTCTTCCCGTCAATAGAAATTTCCCATGTAAAACCAAATTTGTTGTCTAACATTCCTTTTAATAGGACTTCAACTTTATATGAAAAAATTGTGGTTATCATGTGACTCTATGTGCTTATAAGGCAACAATCATGTTCTATATCTTGTTTGATTTCATGTTTCAGTCATATTGACTTAATTTTTGTTAAGAAACACCTAAGCTATATTTATTTGATATTTTTATGTATTTCCACAAATAATAAACATTAAAAATTACAACTTAAACTTCATTTATTCTTTTAAATAATTTCAATTAAAATCTTTTAATTTATTTAATACTATTCCAAAGGTCTAAACTTCCACTCAATTTGACAAAATCAACCTAATAAATACATCGAACACACCATATGGATGCCATTGATACATTAAGGCTTCTATTATGCTAAAACTTGGGTACATGTGAGAATATCAAAACGATGCCAAAATATTTTAAAATTTTGTTTGAATATCCAAACGATGTCAGCTTATTTTTTTAATTTTGCTTGCATATTATACGATCCAGATGTTTTCAAGTTGTTATATCCACTTAAAGAGGAATATTAGGTCTTCTTTAGACTCTTAAAAATATGGACGTATAAGGATTATTTTAGATCCTCAAAGATCGATGGATTATTTTAGACCCTCAAGGATTGATGAGTAATTGAAGATTGAGAAAGACTTCGTGAATATTTTTGCATTTTAAAATCTTGTTGTTTTTTTGGTTAATTTAATGTTAATTAGATTTTTTTATAACAAAATGTTAAATAGTATGTTATAGTATGTAGTATGTTAAGGAAAGTTGTATATCCCCACCCTTGAACATGTGTATTCCACCCATTGGGAACTTGTTATCAAGTTCATTTTGATTTACTGCAAAAGACGACATACATGAATGATGCAAATCTTGTTGATTTTGTGCTTGATTACAAGCTAATAACTTGTTCAAAAGATAGTGTGTTTTCACTAGTAATCACACTCGAAGGACTATTATGAGCACCATTATTTTGAGCCTATCCTTCTAGGTTTGGTCTCATATGACTTAGCAATGTTACTAACATTATTGAGACTCTTAAATTCCCTTGAAGCGTTCCTCTCAAATTAAGAGACAAGCAATGTATTGACCCTTCAACACTACTATCCAAAGATGATCTATAAACAACACTTATGTATCTCCTCTATTTTTTCACCAAATAAATTTAATGCATGCATTTTTTGCATATTTATCCCCATATAGTTACAAGATTTACTCTAATAAGTGTTTTTTGTTTATTTGTTTGAATGCTCGTTGCTCGGGGCCACTGCATTGAACAATTGGCTAAGGATCCACAACCTAGGGGCATCTAAACCATCAAAGAAACCCAAGGATTGCACCCGGCCTGGGCCACACCATCCCTTGACATGGCTAGATTTTTTGGTGTCTCCTCCCAACTAGCTCACCCCTAAGGGGTATTGAACCTAGGTTTCCCTGTTGATAA
>LPNX010237760.1:111442-142418 GCA_001517045.1 Pseudotsuga menziesii | reverse complement strand
ACTTTGGACTTGCCAAAATCTTCCAGGATGTCCAAGGTAATCCATAAGAGTTCTGATTTCCAGACCAAAGAAATTTGAAACAAAGCTTTCTGATTTTCTCAATAATCCCCACTGGTATCCAAAAATGCATCCAGTAGACCGGAATGGCCTCTAGTACAGCTTTGATCAGAATCAACTTACCCCCCTTGGATAACCAGCGAAAGCTCCAGTTTTTAATCCTTTTTTCCACCTTAATGGTCAGCCAATCCCAATCCTTTAAAAGATATCTGCAAGGTTTAAGATAAAACCCAAGGTACTTCATACCATTCTCAATTTTCTCAACTAAAAATGAAAATATATTCTATAAAGTAATAATCTATGATTCTTCCAAACAAGAAGAATATAAAGAAGATTTATCATCATTGATCTTCATCCCTGATGCCTTACAGAAGATCATTAAAATCTCATATAAAGTAGAAAGAGATTGTTCGGAACCATCATTGACCATAACAATGTCATCCACAAAGAGAACATGTGTTAAGACAATATCATTACCAAAAGATAAACCATGATAGATCCCACAGTCTTTGGCAAAAAGAAGAGCCCTACCTAGACCTTCAACCACAATAAGAAACAATAATGGTGCCAAAGGGAAACCTTGCCTAAGTCCCTTGCCAGATTTAAAGAAAGTAGTTGCAACTCCATTTATAAGTAGGGAAAAGGATAGTGAAGAAAGGCTACTCATGACCCAAGAAATGAAATTCCCAGCAAATCCCATTTTCGAGAGAATGACCCGAAGATAGGTCCAACTGACTAGATCATAAGCTTTTGATAAATCAATTTTTATCATCACAGACTTTAACCATTTACTATGCATAGTATGCATACCTTCCTGAATGACCCCAACTGCATCATGAATCTGTCTACCTGGCAAAAAACCAAACTGTTCACTAGATATACACCTACCCAGAACGTTTCTGATCCGAATAGATATAATCTTGCCCATAATTTTGTAAACATAATTGCACAAAGAAATAGGCCAAAAATCGTCAAAGGATATAGGATGATCAATCTTTGGAATTAGAGCAATAAAAGTAGAATTGAATATCGCAGGAATTTTACCACTTATCTGAGAAAGCTCAATAACTCTCAGGAGATCCTCACCTAGAACATCAAAAAGACATCTATAAACCTCTACAAGAATCCCGTATGGTCCCGGACTCTTATCATTTTTACTAATGGATAGGATATGTTGAATATCTTGCAAAGTAACAGGTTTCATAAGATCACAGTTATCTTCCACAGATACAGATGTAGGAAAATAGCCTACACTCTGCACAATATCAGGAAGATGAAGATCAGCTTCTTCCTGAAACAAAGACTCAAAATGATGTATCCTAGCCCCAACAATAGCCTCAAAACCTTCAACAAGGTTACCATCGTGATCTTCAATTTTCCAAATTGAATTAAGATTTTTCCTATGAGCATCAAATTTATGGAAAAAAGGAGTGTTGTCATCTCCACATAACAGCCATAATGCCCTACTTTTCTGTTGTGCCTCCTTTTCCCGATCACATAAAATAGTTCTCTTATGGGTTTCAAGCTCAATCAAAGATAATTTTTCCTCTTCCAAATTAAAACCATAAACCATCCTATCAAGATACACCTTCATAGCATATTCAATATCAACTAAATCCTTAATGTCCTGAGCTTTTTTCTTCACTGACTAGGAAATTGATATCTCTTTTAATCTTTTAAGATTCACAACAAACTGAGATGCAAGGGAAACCTCTGACAATGCATCAAAAACTACCTAGGAAGCTTTTAATAATGCAACCAACTCATTGTTTTCTAACCAACAAGCATTAAACTTAAAGGGACAATGAGCCTTAGGAGTACTAGACAATATTTGTAAATAAATAGGTTGATGGTCAGAATCTCCTCCACACCCAATCTCCTGTTTAAAAAGGAAGTCATTGTCCAGAAAATCAGCCGATAAGAGTAATCGATCCAATCTTTTGCATATACTCTCAGGCCCAATACGTCGATTAGACCAAGTTGGAATTGAAATCATAGGAGCAATATCTACAAGTCCAAGTCCTTCCAAATGTTTAATTAAGAAATCGGTCAATACATCCACACGCGCTTTAACACCCCAGATTTCAGAATGACCCAAGGAGAAATTCAGATCCCCACCAAATACCAGTTTAGGGCATTTGAAACATTCCATAACCAATAGGTTATTTCAGAAACCTTCCCTGTCGATATAAGGCCCATAAAGATTAATAAAACATAAGTCCAACTACAACTCAATAGAATACAAAACAACACATAGACCAGAGGACATAGCCCAGGCATTAAATAAATGAAAATTACAAGTCCTCAACCCCAATAGAAGACCCCCAAATCTGCCCTTGGCATCCACATAAACAAATTGCCAATCTTTTAACAACAATTCCAACTCCCTCACCAAAATGCACCCATCACACATAGTGTCTTGCAAGAAAATAACATCTAAAGATTGTTCATCAATTAACCTTCTCACAGCTAGTTTTTTAGGTAAACTAGCCAAACCCCTATAGTTTAGGGTCATCATAATTATAAGGGAAACTCTGTGGGGGCATACAATGCTCTAAGTGCCCCAGGATCAACCTTCACATCGGAATTAGCAGTCACCAAACATCCAACCCTACCCTGAACTGAAAGATGTATCCCAGATGGATCACAATCTAATCCATACCCTCCATCTTTATTAACTTTGGAGCAAGAATGAAGGTAATAACCCTTACTAACAATAGGAAAAACCTTAAGAGGAGATACAAAACCAAGATCCCTTAATGCATCAGATTGGGCAGAATTATACAAAGAACCCACAACAGATCCCTCAACATTCTTATTTTGCACCGGACCTTCAAAATCAGTTAATGAGGCGATACTCAAAGGTTTAAGAGACAATAATGAAGATTGTGACCCTATGACCTCCTCCTCAACTAATGCCTTGGGTGAAGGGTTCAATTCCTCCAAAACATCAACTAAATCCAAACTCGCCTTAACCCCCATTTTTTTCCCTTTGTTCTTAACTCGCCAAATCTTATGGGTAAAACCAGGAAATAATTTTTTGTTAGAAGGTAAAGAACATTCATTCATCAAATGACCAAATACATGGCACCAATAACACCTAAACGAGACACCTAGATAATCCAAGGGCTGACTGAATTCAGAATTGCCTCTTTTAATAACTAAATTAGCAGGCAAACCATTCCGAAAATCATTCAACACCAAAACTCGACCCATACAACAAACCCCGGATTTCAGATATGAAAAATCAATTTCCAGGTGAGTGCCCAATGTATTACCAACCAGTTTAAAAAAATCAACTGACCATAATTCAAATGGAAGATTGGGGAGTTTAACCCATATAGGAACTTGTTCATACCTTTCAAATCATGGATCAAATAATGGCATCCACCTTTTGATTAAAAGGCCAGTTTTATCCCAACGCCAAACACCAGCCAAAACCAACGTTGCATCTTCCTTAGAGAAGAATTTAAAGGCAATCCATCCTCTCGGAAGGAGGAAAATCGCAGATGGACAGCTGATGACATCTTTCCAAGCCGTAGTAGCCCAACCATTTAAACCATCAAAATTAAATTTGCGACCTTCGAACCGCCCAACCAGGGTCAAGGCATTAGTCAAAACGATTTCATTTAACCCCACATCCTCCCCTACAGTCATCAGGACCAATTTATCAATTTTCTTGACATTCCTATGAGCTCGCTTCTGTTTCACCCCCACCTCCGACAGTACAGGCACCAGATCCTTGCCAATAGTCTTTGAAACAAATTGATAAGTTTTTAGGAAATCCACATCACCAACAGGGTCTTCTGTACTACCCGAACCAAGAAACCGAGGAATCCTCCCAATAGAACCTAGAGACTCACAAGAAACCTTACTATCAGTTAATCCCAAAGCTCCAGAGTCATCCAGTCCATTCATAATACCCGCTACCCCCGCACATGACTCATATATATCCACTGTGTGCAGAAAAGGATTCCCCAAACCCCCATCACAAACTGCACCGACATTAGTACGCATAGGACAAAAACTGCTAGAAACGGCAGAAACCCTAACCCCATCTCCAAAAAAATCAGCAACAACCTTCTTGCCACCCAACAACAGATTCTTACCAGAAACCACAGGCTTTACTGCACTTCCATCCTCTGTGCGCAACACAAGACACTCCTTACAAACCCCCAACGCTCTTGGCATACCAGAACACTCAACACAATGACAAAAGTGCGGACCTAAATCATCAGATACCCTAAGGCTATCACCAAGGCAACCATTAAGTGCCTTTTCTCCACCCAACGCCAGAGAAAGCTTACCAAAATCCACAGGGTAATCTGCAGTTCCATCCTCCGCACATATCAAAGGACACCCTATTCTATCCCCCAAATCTCTTGGCACAATAGAGCTCTCAACATGACAATAATGTATGCCTGGAGCAGCTGAAACCCTTAATTCGTCATCGAAACAACCAATGGTCTTCCCTCCATCTGACGACACACCATTCAAACGAGAAATCACAGGTATAACCTCACTGCCATCGTCCGCACGCAGCAAGGGACATCCCATATTGTCCTCCGGCTCTCTAGACACTTCAGAGCTCTCGATGGAATGACATAAGTGTAAACCTGATAACACGGAAACCCTATGATCGTCACCGAGGCATCCATTATGTGGCTTACCTCCACCCGACGGTGTACGAGCTAGTTGCTTCAAAGTTCGAAGCGACATGTTACGTGTCACAAAATCAAAAAGCCGAGCGAGACGTGGCCCTCAACCAGACTGTTTATTAAGTTAATGTATAGAGTAGATTCACGTATATGGCATTAAGCTTTCCTAGAGATTGACCTTTGACCTTTGCTTGCGATAAACAACATATAAGAGGAGGAGGGTCACTGAGTGAGAACATCTTAATTGAAATTGATCATGTTTAATGATGATCTTATCTGTAGATCATGCTATAGTATGGTGTGCATATTACTATTTTTTAAAACTATAAAGGAAATGGCATCATAAAATAATTATTTTATCTTATGTTTTTCTATATCACTGAGATTGTTAATGTTATTTGTATTCGTATTACCAATATATAGTAAATAGAAAATATCTTTATAGAGAAAAAATGTAATTAATGTTTATTCTAAAATAGTAGGTTTTAAGGTTATGATCTTAGCTGTACATATACTTTTGACTTAAGTTTTAGTGTATAGTTTTTGAAAAAAGTTTTTGATGCAGAAACAATTTTAAATGTATTGAAAATAGTGGAAGTATGTTTTTTGAAAGCAAGAACTGTAAAAGAAGGATTTGGAGATTCTTAGAAAAGTTTGAAAGCAATTATAGTTATAGGAATAGTTTTAAGCTTTAGGAATAGCATTTCCACTTTATCATAATTAATTTTTTAAGCTTTAGGATTTAGTTTTACTACCACTTGAAATTTTGTCCAAAGACATGGCATATATAATAATGGACCTATATATTTTAATTGCATTAATCATAACAATGACCTGATATATGATTATCATGGTTATCACAGTTAAGTCAAAACAACTATGAAGTCTTCACTTTTTTATATTATTATTTTTTCTTCTATTTCAATGTGACATGTTTGGTTCATATTAAAGGACGTATAAATGTTGAGGATGTGTCAGCATGTGACGAGCAACTAAGAGAGAGACTATGACATTATAAATCCAAAACACCAATTACATTTATCGTTGAGCTTGTAATGCTATTGGATTTCTTTCAAAAGTAAAAAGATATGTCAATAAATTTAAGTTTTGTTAAATAGATGAATTAAAAAAGTGTTATATTTGATGAACAAAATGCCTCAACATTGATGCAATAGTCATATAAATCCCTTGTTTCATTGTCGTTTCCACTCAAATGACAATTAAACCATCAAATTTCAACATTAATAAAATAGTCATACAAAGACTTTGTCTCATTTCATTTTCACTCAAATGACAATCGACTCCTAACATATAGACCATCAAATTTCAACATTAATAAAATAGTCATACAAAGACTTTGTCTCATTTCATTTTCACTCAAATGACAATGGTATGACCATGTAAATGTTTTTTTTCCTTGAAAAAAAAGCATAATTTTATTTCATCAAACAGGAACAAAATTACATTCTGTAGATACATATAAATGTGTATTTCTGTTCACCTAATTAGTCTTCTTTTAAGTCCCCATAAGATACAAGCTTAATATAACCTGTTACATTTCAAAATAGTGTTTTGCATTATACAAAAAAGGGATATTCTCTCTGAGTAGTCTGTTCAAATCTGTTCAAAAAATAAACAAAAGACTGTTCATAAGAAAGTCTTTCCATTGTGTAAATTCACCACCGTTGCGATCAAAAAGTAATTGACATAAAGCAAAAAACATCTGAATGATGTTCATTCTCTAAAGGGTGTCATGTACCCATACCCCATTATCATGTGGAATTAAATATTTCATCGAGAAACTTCACTGTTCATCATAACACAGGGCATGGCCGTGAACCACTTCTTGACATTTCCAACACTGTCACGCTCCTTCTCGTCTTCCATAGATCAGTTCGACGATCTTCAAGGAAAGATATCAAAGGAGATTGGACGACGGAGAGAAATAGCGATGAAAAACAACGATCACAAACGGTCCCGCTTCTGGAACCCAATCGACGGCTCATAATCCACCTGCAACAATCAACGGTGCGAAAATCTCGAGTTGCGGGATCGAAAAGTTACAAAAATTGCAATCTCACTTTCCGCAACCTGCACCCCGCATTGGAAACAAATCAACGATGGAGAATCATCCCGCAAGAATCGACAGTGCAAAAAACTTGAGTTACGGGATTGGGAATTGCGGAAATCGTGATACCGCAATCCTGCATCCCGCATCGGAAAGGTGCGTTGCGGATCAAAAACTACAGAAAGACATAATTCACAAAAAGACATCTCCGCATCTCACAAGTTGTGAAAAGGGAATTTCAGAAAGGAATTTGCAGAGGTCCAAATCGGCCAAAGGATGTCTTCCGGATCCCGCATCCCGAATGCGGAATAAACCATTGCGGAAGAAGGTTTCTGCTCGAATTTCGACCTGCTAATCGAAGTCTTTGAATAGACTTGGCCATCCAGGCCAACATCAATCCGACATTCTAACCCTGCAACTTAGTTTAACAATGCATTGAAGGAAACATACATAGATGCCTATAATTGCAGTTATTCAAAGAGATAATTCATTGATTCAACACATCCAACATGTTCATCATATTCCATCAAGCAATTACAATGCAAGAAATACAATTGCAGAGATTAACATAGACAAGAACACTTATCTTGAAAAGAACTTGTCCTGTAACCAGCTATGTCACTGCAATGTTCCACCCAACCATAGGCCAGTGCACTCATCAATCTCTCAGCAACACTGCCACCCCTGAGCTGGGCATGATTTCCTCAAGGAATAATGGAACACTAGCAGACTCATACATAGCCAAGGGTGTAATAAAACTCAGCCAATCCAACACAGTTGGGTTTATCAGGCTGCAAGGGAAAACAAACCAACAGATGGGTTTCACATGCCACTCAGGCAAGCCATCTCACAGTTGGGTTTCACAGACTGTTCACAGTCAAGCCAACATCCACCTTAAGGACTAGTCAAGCCAACAGATGGGTTTATCAGACTGTACATAGTCAAGCCATATCACTGCTGGGTTTATTAGACTATCCAGCCAAAGGTTACTCACAAGGTAAAATGCAACAAGACACATCCAAGCCAACATATGGGTTTATCAGGCTACCAGCCAAGCCATCTTTCCAGTTGGGTTTATCAGGATTCTAAGGCAATGGGCAGGAAGAACTGCTAAGCTAGTGATCTCATCTATTGAGCTAAGAACACCTTCACAAGACCTATTTGTCTTGGATTTCCCACTGCCTACACACCCAACACAAGGAAGTGTCCCCTTCTCTGCTCCACAGTCCCTTAGGCTACACCTTCCCTTCCAGTGCTCTTCAGGATGTGCATAGCAGGTTCACCAGCCACTCTTATCTTGTTGTGAGGTTCCACACTAGGTTTATCAAGCACATTCTATGTCTCTCCCATTCCTAAGTCTTGTACCTAATTCAGCCCCAAACCAGGGTGCACAACACAACAACCACAAGGAGACTCCATAACACAAACTTTACTCTGGAACATGAGTAACAGGGTCTCATACACTCTATAGTTCAAGATAACGCTACAACACAGTAATCACAGTATCACCAAGGTAAAATAATTGTAGAACACAATGGATACACACAGGAAGAACTCAAATGCCGAAGAGATTCTCCCTGAATGGAGAATGAAGAGATGGTGAATGAGCTAGATGTTCCGCAGCTCCCCCAAAACGTGAATCCAAACCCAGACATGATGTGTGAGCAAAAACAGGCATACAATTTTGGTGTTTTCTTGTCCATGCAAGCAAAACACGACATTCGAAACTGGGTGCTCTGCCCAATTCGAATTTTTCCCATACTCTTCCCCTTCCATGCAATAACTACCTCAACCACCTTTTGGTAGAATAAATGGTTGGGAAGAAAGACAAGAAAGAGGGTAGTTGACAATTTTAATGGGATTTCCCCATGACACATGGCTTTTCCCAAACTGGTTCAAGGTTAACATTCCCTCTCCCTTATCCTTAGGAAAATCATGCCCCCATCTCATTTTTCGTTGCATTGACATAGCTGGTTGTGGGTTTTTCATTAATTTGCATATTTACATGATGTTTACAAACATGCTTGTCTTAGCACAAAAACCATAGGCATCAACCATGATCTCCTATATACCAAACATTAATCAATGAAAGGGCCTTGGCCTTGAGCTCCTTGTCATGATTCCATGTAATATTTACATCATATACATTAATGCAATAGGGTCAAAACTGGGGTGTTACATTCCCCTCCCCTTTCAATAGCACTGTCCTCAGTGCTTTACAAAATTGAACAAAAATGCTACACCGGTACTGCCCTCAGTGCTCCACAGATTCAAACAAAAATGGATGTGCCAATCGCATGGCATCCTCCAACTCCCATGTAGCCTCTTCAGGACCGTAGTGCTCCCACTGCACCTTTACCTGTCCTATGGCTTGGTTCCGGAGCATGGTGACCTTCCTGTCGAGGATGTGCATTGGCTCGATTTGGAACTCTCCCTCAGGTTCCACCTGGATCAGATCCCAATTTATCACATGGTTAGGGTCATGTATATATTTCTTAAGCAAAGAGACATGAAAAACATTATGAGCTCTAGTGCTAGCAGGCAATGCAAGTCTATATGCAACTGGCCATTTCCTTTCAAGCACTTCAAATGACCCACAATATCTAGGTGACAACTTGGCACAACTTCCAAGTTTCAAAGAACTTTTCTTTGCCCTCACTCTGAGGTAAACACAATCCCCAACAATGAACTCTCTGTTCACCCTATGCTTATCAACATAGCTTTTCTGCCTATCTTGGGTTGCTTTCAGATTCTGCCTGATCTTTACAGCCTCCTGCTCCATCTCCTTGAGTAATTCTGGACCAATCACAACCCTGTTCACTGGATTATCCCAAGTCACTGGTGTCCTACACCTCCTGCCATACAAAGCTTCATACGGACTCATCCCCAAGTATGCTTGCTATCCATTATTATAAGCAAACTCTACCAAATGTAAATAATCTTCTCACTTGGTTGGTTTGTCCATCACATACATGCGAAGCATTTCTTCAAGCACTTGGTTAACTCTCTCTGTCTGCCCATCAATCTGAGGATGGTAGGCAATGCTGAAGTTTAGCTTTGTACCCAAATCTACAAACAATCCCTTCCAAAAATTGGAAGTGAACTTGACATCTCTATCAGAGACTATTGCCTTAGGCAATCCATGCAATTTGAAAATCTCCTTGATGAATATCTTTGCAATGTCATGAGTCTTATGCGTAGACTTAACCAATATAAAATGTGTTGCCTTTGTCAACTTGTATACCACAACCATGATGGAATCATGTTGTCTCCAAGTCATTGGCAATCCTGCAATGAAATCCATGGAAATATCTTCCCATTTCCATTCCAGATCTGGAAAAGGCTGTAACAAACCTGCTGGGTGTTGATGCTCAACCTTCACCCACTGACATTTCATACACCTGGAAATGTATTCAACCATGCCCTTTTTCATCCATGGGCAAAAGTACTGCTTTCTGGCTGTAGCAATTGTCTTCTGATATCATGGGTGACCAGAATATGGAGCTTGATGGATCTCGTCCATAACAACTCTCCTCAAATATGATACATTTGGAATGTAAATTTTGTTCTTGTAAGTAAGAAGTCCATATTCTTCCAATTTGTATCCCTCATACTTCTTTTCAAGGCTTTGCTGCTGCAATTTGTCCTTGACCTGCACATACAATTCATCTTTAGCAACATGATTAACAATTTGCTGCCTCAACTCCGATTGGAAAACACTAATGGATGCCACATGCATTTCCTGCACCTTCCTGCTGAGCACATCATCTACCTTATTCTCTTTCACCTTTATGTGCTTGATCTCAAAATCAAACTGACATAAAAACTCCAACCATCTAGCTTTCCTAGCATTTAGAGTAGACTGATCAAACGAATACTTCAGACCACAATGGTCTGTCCTTAGCTCAAATCTTTTGCCCATCAAGTAATGCGTCCACATCTTGAGAGCATGTTCTATGGCTACAAGTTCCAGATCATGAGTAGCATAGTTCTTTTCATGTTCCTTCAACTTTCTGGTTGTCTTGCATAAGGACTCCTCCAAGCCCTTGATCGCATGCATCAAGTCATATCATAAAATCCTTCTCTGGGTCTGCAACTTTCAAGACCGGTGCACTTGTGAGGGGATTCTTCAACTGCTGGAAGCTTTATTCACACCTCACTGTCCATCTGAAACTTTATTCCCTTCTTTTGCAAAGAATTAATGGCATGTGCAACCTTAGAGAATCCTTCAATGAACCTCCTGTAGTATCCTGCAAGTCCCATAAAAGATCTTACATCTGTCACATTTCTCGGGGTAGGACAATTCATAATGGATTCAATCTTTTCAGGGTCCACAGATATACCCTCTTCTGAGATAATGTGACCCAAGTGCTGAATTCTATCTTTATAGAAGTCATACTTGATCAACTTTGCATACAACCGATGCTCCCTAAGCAATTGTAATGTCAATATCAAATGCTCTTCATGCTCTTCCTCATTCTTAGAATAAACAAGAATCTCATCAAGGAAAACAAGAACAAACTTGTCCAAATACCTGTTGAAGACACTATTCATAAGGCATATAAATGTAGCTGGTGCATTTGTGAGACCAAATGGTACCACTACAAACTCATAATGCCCATACCTTGTCCTAAAGGTTGTCTTATGAATGTCTTCATACTTGATTCTAACTTGATGGTAACCATACCTCAAGTCAATCTTAGAAAATACCTTTGCTCCTCTCATTTGATCAAAGAGGTCATCAATTATAGGCAAAGGATATTTATTTTTCATCGTAACCTTGTTCAACTATCTGTAATCAATACACAATCTGAGTGTACCATCTTTCTTTCTTACAAACAGAACTGGTGCTCCCAAGGAGATACACTTGGCCTGATATAATTTTTATCCAACAACTCTTGCAGCTGCACCTTCAGCTCTATCATTTCCAGCGTACTCATTCTGTAGGGTGTCTTGGACACTAGTGCTACTCCTGGCACAAGTTTAATTGTGAAATCAATGTCCCTCTTTAGAGGAAGCCCTAGAATCTCATCAGGAAAAACATCCCTGAATTCCTACAATACCTGAAAGTCCTCCAACCTAGGAGTTTCATTCTCCATTGCCTCCACATATGAGCTGCATACAATTGGCAACCCTTCATACAAAATTTCTTCAACCGCATTGCTGAAATCTGCCTCACAGAAATTACCTTTGGAATGCCTCTTACCACTCTTGGGTTCCCTTCTTCATTCATGCATTCAAAAGTCTTATGGTAATAGTCAAGCTTTACCCTGTGAGCTTCTAGCCAATCCATTCCAATGAGAACATCATAGGAACCAAGGGGTATAAAATTCAAATCTACACAAGTAACCCATCCATTCATCACCAATGGACATTTCTCTACCACTTCACTAACCTTTCTCTCAGTTCCAGTGGCTAGCTGAACTAACCACAATTTGATATGCCTCACTTTCTTGAAAGCACAAATCTCCACTACTCTAGGAGCAATGTAACTGTGGGTAGAACCAGGGTCAATAAAAATAGAAACAGATTGCTCAGTAATCTTACCTGCAACTTCAACCACAATTGACTGGTGATCTGCCTGGCGGTCCTCTAGCGCTGCGTAAATCCTAGGGATGACCCTCACTACTTGACCCATTGTTTCTGCCTCTTGAAGGTTGTAAGCTGGACTTGCACTCTCATTCTCGAGTGGAAAATTCTTGCGCATGTGGGGTCCTCCACATCTCCAACATTGGAGTGGTTCTTTGATCTGCTGTGGATCTCTTGGATTTTCTCCCACCACTCTGGATAGATACTTCTCAGCTTGGAATGGCTGCTTCTGCTGATTCCTGAAGTTAGAAGGTTTAAAACCTTTCTTCCTTTGGTCAGACTTCTCATTCTTCTTGTCCTTCCATGTCTTATGATAGTCAGGTTTGCCTTTGCTTTGTTCATAGCAATACTTAGCTTTCCTTATTGCTTCTTCCAGAGTTCTAGGCTCATAAAACTCAATTCTATCTTTGTAAGACTGAGGCAATCCACTCAGGAAATGTTGGATTTTCACTTTCTCATCCTTGATGTACCTGAAATTTCTCAACTGCTCCAAGAACTTGTTTGCATACTCTTCTATGGTCTGCTGTCCCAATCATAGCTCATGAAATTATTTGATCTTGTCATCGTAGTACCCGTCAGAGAGGTATTTTTGCTTGAAATAATTCTGGAACTATTTCCACACAATTTTCCTTTCATTAATCTTCTTCACTTGCCTGAAGTGCTCCCACCAAATAGATGCTCTTCCAGTCAAATTAAATATGGCAAATGTTGCCTTCATATTTCCAGAATAGTCCTGAACTTGGAAATATTTCCTCATCCCAAGAAGCCAAGCCTCAGCTTCTTGATTGTTCTTTATCTCGCCATTGAAGATAGGCGGCCTTGCCTTCTTAAACTCATCCTGTGAGCTATTTCTATAACATCTCTTTCTCTTTTTCCCTTGAGATGAAGAGTTGGAATACTCACTGGATCCTTCCGAGTCAGGATATCTACTAGAAGACCTTCTTCTTCTTCTGGTACTGCTCTTACTACCTTATGGTTTTGCTGTACGTCGCCTCGAGCTCATCCGTTGTTGGGTGTCTGTCAAACTTTACAACATGGTAGTATTCAGTTGATTCTGCTCTTCCTGAGCTTTAATCAAGCTTCTCATGGTGGCTGCAATGTCCGGCGGTGTCTCTTGAAATCTCCTTCCATTAGATTCTATATCATAATTTCTGGCTCGGACGTTTTCCTCCATAGCGTCTTGCGCACGCCCGTAGGAATCCTATGGATCATATCTATCGTAGGTTCTCATGGCTGAGCCAACAACCCACTCTTCCAAAATGCACTATGACTCTGCAAAATGTGTTATCAAACACCATTTGTTAGATACACAGTAATTCAAAATTACAACCATTTACTTACTATCACCTGGCCTATCTAGGCCCGATGCTGTAACAAACAACTCCGTTAACTGTTCAACATGGTCCTTTCAGGCCCGACGCTGCAACCCACAGCGCCGATACCACGCTGAAGTGCTGTCACCATTATGCAGATACCACTCCGTGGCGTACTACAATGCTGGTATCTAAGGATACCCTTATCTTTTATTTGGTATCATAGGGTACTTTGATACCCTTATATTTTAGTTGGTATCCTAAGGGTATCCTCGGATACCCTTAGTTGCAAGTTTAGTTGCATCCCGCATTGGAAACAGATCAACGACAAAGAATCATCCTGTAAGAATCGACGGTGCAGAAAACTTGAGTTGCGGGATTGGGAATTATGGAAATTGTGATACCGCAATCCCGCATCCCGCATCATAAAGGTGCGTTGCAGAACGAAAACTGCGGAAAGCCGTAATTCACAAAAATACATCTTCGCATCCTGCATCCCACATCCCACAAGTTCCAGAAAGGGAATTTCGGAAAGGAATTTGAGGAGGTACAAATCGGCCAAAGGATATCTTCCGCATACTAGATCCCGACTGCAGAATAAACCATTGCGGAAGAAGGTTTTTGCTTGAATTTCGACCTGCTAATCGAAGTATTTGAACAAACTTGGCCATCCAGGCCAACATCAATCCGTCATTCTAACCCTGCAACTTTGTTTAACAATGCATTGAAGGAAACATACATAAATGCCTATAATTACAGTTATTCAAAGGGACAAATCATCGATTCAACACATCCAACATGTTCATCATATTCCATCAAGAAATTACAATGCAAGAAATACAATTGCAAAGATTAACATAGACAATAACACTTATCTTGAAAAGAACTTGTTCCACAACCAGCTATGTCGCTGCAACGTTCCACCCAACCATAGGTCAGTACGCTCATCAATCTCTTAGGAATATTGCCACCCCCGAGTTGGGCATGATTTCCTCAAGGAATAAGGGAACACTAGCATACTCATACATAGCCAAGGGTGCAATAAAACTCAGCCAAGCTGACACAATTGGGTTTATCAGGCTGCAAGGGAAAACAAACCAACAGATGGGTTTCACAGGCCACTCAGCCAAGCCATCTCATAGTTGGGTTTCACAAACTGTTCACAGTCAAGCCAACATCCACCTTAAGGCCCAGTCAAGCCAACATATGGGTTTATCAGACTGTACACAATCAACCCATCTCACTGCTGGGTTTATCAGACTATCCAGCCAAAGGTTACTCACAAGGTCAAACGCAACAAGACACAACCAAGCCAACAGACGGGTTTATCAGGCTACTAGCCAAGCCATATTTCCAGTTGGGTTTATCAGGCTTCTAAGGAAATGGGCAGGAAGAACTGCTAAGATAGTGAGCTCATCTACAGAGCTAAGAACACCTTCACAAGACCTATCTGGCCTAGATTTCCCACTGCCTACACACCCAGCACAAGGAAGTGTCCCCTTCTTTGGTTCACAATCCGTCAGGATACACCTTCCCTTCCAGTTCTCTTCAGGAGGTTCATAGAAGGTTCACCAACCACTCTTATCTTGTTGTGAGGTTCCACACCAGGTTTATCAAGCAAATTCTACGTCTCTCCCATTCCTAAGTCTTGTACCTAGTTCAGACCCAAACCAGGGTGCACAACACAAGTAACGGGGTCTCATACACTCTGCAGTTCAAGATAACGCTGCAACACAACAATCACTATCTCACCAAGGGAAAATACTTGCAGAACACGATGGATACACATAGGAAGAACTTAGCTACTGAAGAGCTTCCCCCCGAATGGAGAATGAAGAGATGGTGAATGAGCTAGACATCTCGCAACTCCCCCAAAACGTGAATCCAAACCCAGACGTGATGCGTGAGCAAAAACTGGCATACGGTTTTGGTGTTTTTTTGTCCATGCAAGAAAAACACGACATTCGAAACTGGGTGCTCTTCCCAATTTGAATTTTGCCCATACTCTTCCCCTTCCATGCAATAACTACCTCAACCACTTTCTGGCAGAATAAATGGTTGGAAAGAAAGACAAGAAAGAGGGTAGTTAACAGTTTTAATGGGATTTCCCCATGACACATGGCTTTTCCCAAACTGGTTCAAGTTTAACATTCGCTCTCCCTTATCCTTAGGAAAAACATGCCCCCATCTCATTTTTCATTGCATTGACGTAGATGGCTGTTGGTTTTGCATTAATTTGCATATTTACATGATGTTTACAAACATGCTTGTCTTAGCATAGAAACCATAGGCATCAACCATGATCGCCTATATACGAAACATTAATCAATGACAAGGCCTTGGCCTTGAGCTCCTTGTCATGATTCCGTATAATATTTACATCATATACATTAATGCAACAGGGTCAAAACTAGGGTGTTACAAAGGGTCTGTGGTAGTACTCCTGAGTTCTTCCCTCCCTATGTTCTTTTACCTTCCAAAGCCCCATGTCCATCTACAACCCCTCCTTCGAGGCTTTGTCCACTTCTTTGTTATTATCCCTGTAAACATGACGACATGAAAGAGAATCAAATGAGTTTAGAAACTCTTTGATAAAAGTTAAAATATTGGCAAGTCTAATGTTTTTGCATTGTTGTTTCCCTCTTGTCCAATTAATAACAGTCATAGAATCTCCAAAGATATTGAAATTTCTGCACCCTTTCTCTCCTTCAAAACATAGAAGGAGTTTGAGACTCATAAGTTCAACAAAGTTATCACTGCCTTCCCCTACACCAATAATGAGTTCAAAGTAGTAATAATATGAAAGATAAAAAAGATCCCCCCCCCACACGTATCGTTTTGGACTGCCCCATCAAAGAAACCCCAAGGAATGGTCCTATCAATATCCACAACCATAACTTCCCTCTATTTAATATCTCTTATATGTTGAGGGAAGGTTGCGAGGAAACTGCATGAGAGTGCTGCAGTAATCTCAGGGGTACAAAATTTATTATTAAAGATAAGGTTGTTTCTTGCTAACCAACATTCCTAATTCACCAATAACTTGCAATGCCTTCAGATTCTCTTGGGTTATCGAATTTCTCCAATTCTCATAAGCCTATGCAACTAAAGGACCCATCCACCTGCAAGGAAGACCAAATGATCTCGAAGACTCCGTCCACACCTATTTAATGTAAGGAAAGTTGAGAAAGAGATGAGTGACAGATTCCTCTTCAGATTTGCAAAGCACATGCCACCCAAGCCCCTGAAAGATCCTTTTCTGTAAATGATCCCAAGTAGGTGCCTTGTTTTCCAGAACACAACACATAAAGAGTTGAGTCTTTGGTGGGTTTTTAATTTTCCACAGTTTCTTCCACCACCAAACTGGTTCCCTTTGTAAACCATCCACACTCAGCTTTAAATATATAGCCTTGGGAGTGTAAATACTGAGTGGGTCTGCATCCCAAATAATTTCATCCTCCCTTTCCCTCAGTTGAATTTGATCCCTATTAAGATCCCCAATGAACCTTGCCAATTCCCTCTCATCAAGATCATTTAATCCAAAGGAGGAGGCCAATCTTCAAGATTGATACCAGGGGTTCCTCTAGACCAGCTCAACTAACTGATATAGAAAAAATATCCCTCTCTGTCTCAAATCCTCCACCGTGTGGTCAGGAAGTAAATGTTGTTGAACGCTGCATGTACACAGATCCTATCCTACTCTTAGTCTCCTACCATTTCCCACATTCCAGACCAAGTTGGATTCTAGGACATGGAAAGACAAAACCACCATATTCCAAATCACTGACCCTTCTGAATGAGATTTCCTCTGGTTCATTATCCAATCTTCTATAGAGTTTGGGGCCAAGTATTTTTGAGCAATCACCTGGTTCCAGAGACTTTCAATCTGTATAAGTCTCCAACCCCCCTTAGCAGCAAGGGATTTCACAAACATGAATATATTGTTTAGTCCCCAACCTCCCATCCCTTTAGGCACATCAATCCTTTCCCATCTAACCCTTGGGGCCACCCGGGCTTCCTTCTTTCCACTCCACATGAATCTAAAACAAGTCCTTCTTACCTCTTCCAAGACACCATTCAGTATCCATGAGAGAGACATCCAATAAAATGTAATTGCTTCCAAAATGACTTTTACCAAAACCAGCCTCCCAGCTCTGGACAACCATTTGTGGCTCCAAAATTTTTATCTTTTTTCTAATTTTTTTGAGGAGCCACTTCCAACCTTGTTTTCTATAATCACTTGGTTTTAAGAAGAAGCCTAGATAATTTAAACCCGCATCTAAACCTGCGATAATGAAAAGAAAAAAACTCTGTTGAGTTCTTGCATCTGCTCTTCCTGTGGGAGATGTGTATAAAGGGTTGATTTACTTGCAATTACCTCCATCCCAGTGGCATTGGAAAAAAATTCTAGGATCTCCCGAAGAGTCGTAGTATCCCTCATAGACCCTATGCAGAAAATTAAGATATCATCCACAAAGAGAAGATGAGTTATGAACAGATTTTGAGAAATCTGTATGCCCTTCAATGTTTGTTGTCTCTTTGATTCCCTTAAGGCTCTGCTCAAGCCATCCGCTACAACCAAAAACAACAAAGGGGATAAAGGGAGTCCCTGACAAAGGCCTCTCTTAGCATGGAAAAAAGGGGATGCAACCCCATTAATCATAATTGAAAATGAAATTGTTGTAGTACATCTCATAATCCACTTGATAAAGCCAATATAAAAACCAATATGGGTTAGGAGCATACATAAATAAATCCAACTTACTTTGTCATAGGCCTTGGACAAGTCAATTTTTAGGATTGTCCCTTTTAGTTTTTTAGTATTTAAGCTGTGAAGGCCTTTCTAAGCAACTCCAATGGCTTCATGAATCTGTCTCCCCTCCAAGAAACCAAATTATTCACCTGTGATATTATTTCAGAGGATGCCCTTGAGTCTTCTGGCGATAATATTGGAGACCACCTTATAGACACAATTGCAAAGGGAGATAGGTCTAAATTCATTTAGTGAGCTAGGATTGTCCACTTTAGGGATTAAAGCAATGAAAGTTGTGTTAAAACTGGAAGGGATTCTCCTCGTCTGTCTGCTATCTTCCACCACTTTCAAAAGTTCTTCGCCCAACAGATCATAGAGTTCCAAAAAGAATTCAATCGTCCAACCATTTGGACCTAGTATTTTGTCTTTCTGAAAGCTATGGAGAGATTCCTTCAGTTTCTCTTCAAACACTTCTTCCATCAAAGACCTATTGTCTTCCTCCTCCACAGACCTTGGGAAGAGTTGAGATACTCTTATCACTATCGCAATATAGGCCTGATTTGGTGCTTTGTAAAGGACCCTTAAATGTTCCACCCCAATTATAGCCTTTCTTTCAAAGTAAGATTGTTCCTCTCCTTGTTCATCTATCAAGATCCAAATTATATTTGAAGATTTCCTTCCTTTTGCATAAGCATGGAATAGTCGTCTCCACTTTCCAACGAAGTATCCATGCTTTTCAACCTCTAGGTCTCCTCCTTCTCCAAAATTAAGATGTTCCTTCTCCCTTCTAACCAAACCAAGGAGTCCTTCACCTCCTGAGTCATCAAACCCCCTCCATCCTCCTCATAAATCAAATGGAGGTCTTCTTACAGCTGCTTTAGCTCTCTGTCCTCTCTCTGTCTCTTTGCCACTGACCAGTCTTTAATGGCTCCATTCAGTCTCTTTAGGTTTGCTGCAAATTGAAAGGCTGCAGTCGTGGGATCTCGTGGATTAAAAGGATTCCACCTCGTAAATACCAAGTGCTTGAAAGACTCATCCTTTATCCAAATATTGTTGATTTTTAAAGGACTTGGGGGCTTTGAAGGCCCACGTTTTAGTTCCAAAAAGATAGGGAAATGATCTGATATGCCTCCACTTCCAACCCACTTCCTGAGTTGAAATAGCCTATCCACCACCCGTTCTACCACCAAAAACCTATCCAATCACTTCGCCACTCCCCCTTCTCCACACGGATTATTTTTCCAGGTAGGCTTGAGCTTTACAGGTTTAATTTTGAGTAGATTTATTTCTACTAGCTTCTGTGTGAAGTAACCCGTTAAGATGTCTGCATGTGAATACAACCCCCAAACCTTCGCTTGACCTAGAGATCAATTGATATCACCCCCGAGGATCATCGAATCCCCTCTTATCAAAGGGTTATTAAGAAGAGAATCCCAGAATGGGATCCTATTTTGATATGGACCATAGACATTAAATATAGTAAAAGATTCACCTAAGTCCAGCGCCAATAAATTCAAAACGAGAACAGATTCCATACCCCACATATTCAAATCCTTAATTGTTCTTTCATTCCACCTGACCGCCAGACCTCCAGAACGACCTCTTACATACAGAGTCTCAAAATGCAACCCGAAAACCAACTTTCCAACCTCACTTTAACCACTTCTCCTACTCCTATTGTTTATTCTAGAAGGATAATGCAAGGGTGATCGAGAGCTACCACCCTCATGAGTGCTAATCTTTTATGGGGACCAGCAAGACCTCGACAGTTGAAAGACAAAAGTTTCATCTACGAACCTTCTTCTGGGCTCGTACTGCTCTAAGCACCCGTTTAATTGACTGCTATTTCCCTTCCAGAAGATCCTTCTTTGATTTGGATAGAGCCTTAACAATAAATGATTTCCTTCCTCTACCTTTAGCAACCTGATTCTTTCCTTTCCCCAACCCCCCTGAGGCCGCCTTAGAATTAGAACGAATAAAGTACCCAGATTCAAAAGAGTTTAGTGGGGGCTCTTCCTCAGATTCAAATGGATCAGGATCCAAGGGGGGGGGGGACGTCTCCTCGAAGGATGCAACAGAGCTTATAGGTAAAGGGAAGGAGTCTTTGGGGTGTCGGGGTGAGAGAGTCAAATGATTGAGTCCCTCTACCCAATCCAGCCTAGACAAAGTAACATTATTGAGAAACAATTAAAGGAAGGAGAGAGAGGAAGAGAAGAAATACCCAAGAAAGGAGTCCTCAACATATTTTTCACTTCTACCGTCTTATCGTAGTCCACCACCGGAAGAGGAATCAGCCCCTCCTCCTCATGACAACTATCCTCCACAACATCACTGATAGGGTCCACGGGCGATGGAGGCTGATAAGAAGGAAAACCTGGATCACCCTCTGCTGGACCTTCCTTCCTTTGACTCCTATGTTGTCAGTGCCCAATAGGAGTTCGGATGGGCATCCTATAGTCAGAGGCCGAGTGACCATAAGCATGGAACCTACGACATCTAAATGAATTTTTTTCATAATCAAACATCTATTTAATGACATACGGACCCCAACTAAGATTCATCTCTTCCGCTAAGCCTTCCCTAACATTGATATTGACCAAAATCCGGGCACATTTCCATTGTTTAGCGTCGAGAAAGGAAAGGTCCACCTCTAAGAATATCCCTAGAATGTTCCCAATGTTTTGAAAGTGCTCCTCTGACCAATAATGGAGTTGGAGCCCAGGAGCCGCACCCATATAGGGACAGTGTCAACTCGTTCCCTGCTCACATCAAAGAGAGGGTGCCAAGATTTAAGTAAAACCGAAGTATGATCCAAAGAGCAATTTCGGTTTAAAACCCACTGAAGATGATCCATGTGGTGGAAATTGAAAGCAAACCATCCCCTGGTAAGAGTCACAACTTCCAGAACATACGCCAAATATTCCATCCAATATGCCTTCGCCTACAGTACCATCGTCTTCAAAGCGAGCACACAGCCCATGGCCCTGCCCACCAGTGTTCGGTTAGTCATTTGAAGCACCTGAGACCAACCAATGTCCCCTCCCAATGCGTAATTGTATCCAACCTTCTTGGACTTAATCTAATTCTTCCTGCTTCTCTTTCCCTCTCCCCTACCAACTTCCCTTCCTTCATATTCACTGCTAGATCCTGATCCCTTCACCCCTCCCCACCCTAGGCTAGGGAAAACCCACTGTTCAAGTGTTCCAATATACCCAACAAGAAAACCATGCTCTTCTTCCCTCGATGACCCACTTCAAGGAGGATTGAAAGGTTCCTGGAACCCTCTTTTCCCGACATCAAACCCTAGTCCTATAGCCACACCTCCTCCAGCTCGTGCAGCAAAGGCCGACGATATCCCAAACCCAATCGACTGAGGGAAGAAAGCCTATGCTTCACTCCAGTGTGTTCTTCCCAGGGCTTCTACAAACATATTCTTCACCGAGAGATGCAAGGAACCCTCCTGGATTTGAAATGACAATGGAGGAGAATGCAAAAAAAACCAAAGGGTAAAAAACTGCCTCGGATTGTGAAGGAGAAAACTGAACCATACCAGCCCCTTCAGTCCTAAGTAAAGAGAGAGGCTCCACCTCCTCCAAAACCCTTCCACATGTCGTCGCCCAAATGTCGATGCGCTCTAGTTGGTCACTAGAATAATCCAGTTGATCACTGCCGTCCATCTTGACAGGTAAAAAGACAAAAATGTGCAGTAAAAAACTAAAAATAACCTCACCAGTAAGAAACCCTACACTTCAATGCATATATCAAAACCATGATGCTCAGAAAACAGCCAAAGCCTAACAATCAAAAGGGTAAAACATCAGCACAAGGCCCAATAAAGGCCAGAGGCTAGCAGAGCTGCCTAGCCATTGGTAAGGCTGCTGCCTGCAGGTCCGCCTTCAACAGACCATCCTCCCTGGTCGTTCAACCCCCGTAAATGTTTTATCATACATCACTAATAATATTGTTATAAGCAATTTCAATATTTAACTTAAAATGTTTTTGAAAAATAAATATAATGATTTTTCAATTTAAATAGAATTTTTCATTTTGACTCAAATGACAATTGACCCCTAACATATGACCTTGTAAATGTTTTATCATACATCACTGATAATATTGTTATAAGCAATTTTAATATTTAACTTAAAAATGTTTTTAAAAAATAAAATATAATGTTTTTTCACTTTAAATAGAATTTTCATTCAACAATGATATCTTAAACAAGAGCCATGAGGTGGCAATGTCCCCAACATGAGCTAATTGCATGAGGGTATAACAATTGCTAAAATATATGTAAATGCCTTAATATAAACCTAAGTAAATAGATGCAACACCAAAGAAAAATGCAAATGCAGTAAAAAAAACACATGTTTAAGAATGTGTCCTCAATGATCTCATTACAATTAAAAAAACATTTGTTTAAAAAAGTGTAAGCAAAATACATCTCATTACACTGTAGTGATCCTATAATAGCTCCTTAGTGATCTATAGTCTACATTCAAGGTAATCTAGCAACCACATAATGACATACTATAATAACTATATCGACCTAAAATGATAAACTATATTAACAATTGAAGAAGTTTGTTATTTTTAAAATTGGATGATATATCCAAATTTTTAATTTGCTTAGTATTATTTAGTAAAGTTTCAAGTAGTGCTAGTTTTTTTTAACAGAAACTGGGAAAAGTATATATTAAAGGGGTTGTGCACAGCCATTCAGTACAAAATTACAGCGGTAAGAAGATGATAATAGGAAAATAGAGTTTGAAACAAAAACATGCCAGAGAGAGGGCCTTCTAGAGACGCTATAGAAGTTCCATTATGAGTATTAACATTAATAGTGTAAATTCAAATAAACTGCTGATTTAAAACTATACAAAAAAACATGAACTATATGGAGATCATTTAGGTTTGCCTGGAAACCCCACAGGCTGGGTGACAAAGCCTTCTTCCATTCTCTGAGTGGTTGCTCCTTGATTGTCTTGAGCGTGACTTCCCTGGTTCAGTTGCACCAAATTCTGTAGATCTTCCAAAATACAATCAATCTTACCCATAACCTCTTTCATGTCCATATCATGGTCATCAATTCTTGCATCGTGGTATCTAGTTTGTTAGGAGACGTAGCGCACATCATCCACTAATTGCTTGACTTCCTTTGCAGTTTCCCTATTGTTGGTGATTCCAACGGCCATGAAATCTGCCAGACGTTGTATATTGACCTTCAAATCATCAAAACCTTCCTTGACATTTTGCTGGACTGGGTCCATACCTCTGCGCTCCATGCCAAATATAGGTGGAGGTTTTTTGATGTGTAGATTCTGCCTAAACTCGGGAGGAGGTTTTTTGATGCGTAGATTCCACGAAACCAAGAGAGCCCACTCAACAGAACCCACTATATTTTGGATGGAATCGACAAGTAAAATGGAGGGCCTGTCCACTGTCTCTGAGAAGCAGAGAGGAGAAATGACATCCAAGCTCACCAACAACAGAGGAAAGGATTACAACCTCAGGGCGCTCAAGCAGAATGTGGCACTTGAGCACGCCAACAACAGAATACACATGCGGGCTGAAACCAATAGAGGGGAGAGTCAAGTCATAAACCAAACCTAGAGGCTGAAAGAAACATAGTTGCAAGAAGTTTGGGAAGACCGTGGATAACGACCACCCAATAGAGAGCTCAGGAGAATTATGCAGAGAAGTTTGCACCTTGTCGTTAGGAGGGAGCTCAATATCTTAGAGGAACAAAGGAAAGCAAATTGGAGGGGGACGGAGGGTAAAATCCCAAGGGAGAGCCATTGCGCATGTGGAGGGATGGATAGGAGCATGGGAGCAGATCGCAAAATGAAGTCTAGAGAGGACAACAATAAATGGAGAGGATGGGACGTTAAGAAGGGAGGGTGGTGGATACCATGCATCCCAACGAAGAAAGCTCAAGTTTCCATGAAGCATCGCAACCTCCAAAACCATAATCTGATGCTTAACATTTAACCCAAAGTCAAGGACTAGAAATGGGGAAGAAGGCCCTCATAGAAACTTAGGGAATAGGTTTAGAACTAACATCTTCATCATTAAGAGAAATGGAACCTTGAGGGAGAGAGGCACCTCTATTTGCCAAAGAATCTTCCTTGGCATTATTTGCTCTTAGGATATGGTAGTAGGCAATGCTAGCAAAAAGTGGAAGATGAATGATCCTGTTGTAAAACCTTATGCATTTGATGGAGCTTGTTGAATAGCCCATTATCATCTTGAGGATAACATGTCGAGAATCCCCAAAAACTAGCAGACTTGAGATGATTCTTTTGTCTATCATTTCCAACCCTTGAAGAAGCGCCGGCCACTCAGCCTCGTTGTTGGTATTGTGTCCCAATCCCCACGCAAATGTCTTTACCATTTGTCCTCTAGGGTCAAGGATGACCTCTCCCGCACTTGCCTCCCCTGTTCAAGTAGTGCTAGTTATGACTAATGTGATATAAACATGTTTATTTGTTACATAGTTTATATTAAAAAATGTTTTTAATGATTTTAAGATATTGTTAAAATCTATATTTTGAAATAAAATTAGTGAAAACTATTTTGTAAAGAGAACAATGAACACGACGATCATGCTTATTGAAATATAATAATAAAATATTTAAATTTATAAGAAAAATATTAGAATAAAAATATGTATTATAAATAAATATAAATTAGATGAAAAGATTAATGGATGTGAAGATCGTATATATTGAAATATAGCAACAAAATATCCAAATTTATAAAAAAAAAGATTAGAATGAAAATATACAAGATGTCAAGGCCAAAAAAAACAATGAATGTGAAGATCATACATATTTAAATATTAAAATTTATAAGAAAAATATTAGAATGAGAATATAAAAGATGTCAAGAGTAAAAGAAACTATGAATGTGAACATCACACAAAAATACCCAAATTTATGAGAAAAAAGTTTTTATGAAAATATAAAGAATGTCAAGACCAAAAATCAATAAGAAAAAGATTAGAACGAGAATATAAAAGATGTCAAAACTAGAAGAAACTATGAATGTGAACATTATACAAAATATCCAAATTTATGAGGAAGTGCTCTATAATGAAATTCCATACCTTGGGCCCATGATCATCAACATCCATTCCAGCCATGCCATGTGCAAAGATAACTTGCATAGTAGCACTACACAATTACATGAAATTTCAGTAGTTCTCCAAAGATGAAAGCTAGATTGTAGATCTACAGAAGAAAAGCAACTCAAATATATACCACCATTCACTATAAAGAATAAATAGCACCTTAAATTCTTTTATTGATCATCGCTTGCAGAGATGCTTCTCTTCCTCAAATTTCTATCACATCGGTAACATATTTGGATCTCCATGGTTAAACTGGTGTTCATTATTTATCTTACCAAATTCTAGTCATAGTTTTGCAAATGCGGGAGATACAAGAAATCGTACTACTAGGCATGCAATCTCAATCAATATTGTGTCCGATGTGTGTTTTACCAAATTCTCTTTGTTTTTAGTAAATGTGTTCTTCTGCAAATTCTCTTTGTTTTCAATAAATGCCTTTTTCCACCAAAAGTTTTAGAAAAGCACTTGAACACGATTTTCGCTCCAAAAATTAGGTTCTCAGTATCAACCTTCCCAATAAATAATAACCTACACAATTGATATAGAGAAAAAAAACTGCAAGCTAGAATCCATAGAAAAAATATAGCAAAACTAAAGCACAATTGGGACAAACATCAATTGTAGTCTCATATGAATTGTCCATTGTAAGCCTCTCCCTTCCTTGTATTGTTGATGAATAATTTACATGTCAAGCAACAAGTTTTATGGTTGTATTTAATGACTACAGTATAGTCTTTATGCAAGTTCATTTTTTTTTCCACAAAAAAAAATCGTAACTTTTATTATCAAAATTATATTCTTCATATGAAGCACTATCATTTACTGATCAGTGTCCATTATCTCCATTTATTCAACACCTAAATGCTTTTACAAAAAGATAATAATTGATTTGGAAATCAAATTATATCCAATCCATAATATATAAAGATCGATAAACTACAATCAACCAAAGGTGTATCTTGTTGATTAAAACAGAAAGTAGTTTATTCACATGATGTTCATAAAAAAAACAAAGATCATCAAAACTGTACAAGTCATCCTGTAATCCTCATCTGACTTTGATCTTCAAAATTGTACAAGTTTCTGCCTGTAATCCTCATAAAAAACTGAAGAGTATATATATGCAAACACAATCATTATCCACTCAAAACTGTCAACCTTCAATAAATTGTCAAGATAGAAAGACATTATCAAAAAAACTTTGATCTCAAAATTGTACAAGCATCTGCCTGTAATCCTCATCAAAGACAATGAATAGTATATAACTCAGTCTTTATCCACATAGTGGAAGCAAACTGTATCAATTTTTAAACCTTAAAAAATAAACAGTGAAGATAGATAAGTCAATAAATAGCTGTCACAAAATTCATATAGCCAACAAAAGACATTCAACTTGCCCACTGAGTCTCATGACTCTCCCCAACCCTTATCCTAAAAAATCTGAAACATCTCATATGTTTCAGTTCCTCTAAACTCCTTGATTATCCAATGCCCTTCATCCACATTAGCACCTGCATTATCTAATGCATCAGCGTTAGAGTTCCTTTCACAATAGAGATGCTTAAAATCAACTTTTTCAAGTAAATTAGAAATGCGAATCACCTCCTGCAAGACCTAAGTAAGTAGAATATTATTAATCCTATACTTACTAGATACCCAATTGATCACCAACTGTGAATCCCCAAAAATCTGCATGATTTGCACCCCCTGCTTCAATGCCAAAATTATAAGCAGCTTTAAAGCTAAGAGCTCAGCAAATTTATTAGTACCCAGCCCCAATCCAGTAGAAAATGTGAAAAAGTGCTCATCTAAAATGTACAATATACCTCTAGCCCCACAGATCTGTGGTGTACCTGCTGTCGAGCCATCAAAATACCCCCAGGGTGCTGCTTTGTCAATCTGTTCACTAGCAACCAATCTCAAATTCATAACTCTGTTATCCAAAGGATATGAATTAAGTAAACCAAAACACAAGGATGTTACCACATTAGTCTTTGGCTGAATTTCTTCAAAACATCAAAGGTTTCTAGCCTTCCATATGAACCAAGATACAATAATAGGTAAAGAACTATACCTGCTATCAGCCTTCAATATCCAGTTCTTTACACAGTCTAAGACTGATGTACCAATCCAGAAATTAAAGTATCTTAACTTTGCCTCAATTTCTGACCAAACCCTCCTTGTAAATGAACATTCAAAGCCAATATGATCATTAGTTTCAGACTCCATATTACAAACGTAACACCTACCAGGTCCCTCTCCGCCTCTTCTACACAATATATCCCATGTAAGTACTTTCCCTGAAAATAGAAACCAACAGTAGAGTTTTGATTTTAGTGGACACTTAAGTTTCGATAACCACTTCCACCACCAGTAACTTTCCATCTCATTCCTAACTTGAATACGATGAAAATAACCAGCTTTGGGAGTATACTTACTAGTTTTAGAGAGACTCCATACCAGCTGATCAACCTCAGTAGTTATTCTAACATGACTGGATATCAGCAAGGCAACATAATTATTCCAAATTATGTTTTCCTGTTCCACAAATCCAAATAAATCAGCATGTAACCAGCCCCGATCCTGAAGTAATACTATACCAAGGCATGCAATATCCTTTAAAACAAAAAAACCAGCATTATGAAGTTTATCAATCATAGAGGCTGGTAAAACATGTCTCCGTTTGCACCCAAGATAAGGGTCAATACCAATACACACCTCAGTTCCAGTCCCAACTTTCCACACAAGTGACTGTCCAATCAGATCAAAAGACCAAAGTACAACTTTCCAACAAATGGATATGCCCTTCTTTTTCTTAACAGATACCCTTATCCAATCTAGTAAAGTTAATGGAAAAATATATTTCTGAAAAGAAATCTGGACCCAAAGTCCTGTACCATTAATTAGATTCCACACATTTTTTGCAGCAAGTGATCTAGCAAATAATGCAGTAATTTTCAATCCCCATCCTCCCAAATATTTGGGATTTTCTAGAACCTTCCATGAAGACCAAGGTAAACCAGTGGTATCTTTATTACTAGACCATAAGCACTTGAAACAAATCTTCCTTATTCTTTCAATAATACCCAATGGTATCCAAAAGTGCATCCAATATACTGGTATGGCTTCCAGAACAGACTTCACCAATATTAGTTTTCCCCCCTTGGATAGCCATTTGAAACTCCAGTTTTTATCCTCATTTCCACTTTAGTAATGAGCCAATCCCAATCCTTCATGAGATATCTGCAAGGTTTTAGATGGAAACCAAGATATTTCATACCATACTCAATTTTATCAACATTAAAAGAAAAAATGTTCTGTATTGTAATCAACTCAGATTCATTTAATCCAGAATAATAGAAAGAAGATTTATCCTCATTAATAATCATTCCAAATGCTTTACAAAAGATCATTAGCACCTTATATAATTTTGATAAAGACTTTTCAGAGCCATCAGATACCAAAATGATATCATCCATAAACAATATATGAGATAGAATAATATTGTTACCGAAGGTGATGCCTTGAAAATCCCCCCTGAGTTGTGCAAAAATAATATACCTGCTCAAGCCTTCAACCACAATAAGAAAGAGTAATGGAGCCAAAGGGCAACCTTTCCTAAGCCCCTGACCAGATCTAAAAAATTTAGAAGCCACCCCATTAATAAGAACAATGAAAGAAACTGATGTAATACTGCTCATCACCCAGGTAATAAAGGAAACAAAAAAACCCATTTTAGTCATAATAACCCACAGAAAAATCCAGTTTACTCGATCATATGCCTTAGATAAATCGATCTTAAGCACCACTGATTTCATAGCCTTAACATGAATAGAATGTAAACCTTCCTGAATAATTCCAATAGCTTCATGAATCTGTCTGCCAGGCAAGAATCCAAACCGTTCTTTAGAAATAATTCTCCCCAATATCTTTTTAATACGGGTAGAAATGATTTTACCAATGATCTTGCAAACAAAGTTACATAAAGATATTGATTTGAAGTCATCAAATGACTTTGGAGAATCAGTCTTGGGTATTAAATCAATAAAGGTAATATTTAACAGAGCAGGTATTTTACCAGAATGTCTCGAATCTTCAATAACTCTTAAAAGATCACTACCCAAGACATCAAAAAGTGCCCTGTAAACTTCCACCGGAATCCCATTAGGTACGGGGCTCTTATCATTTTTACTGACTGACAAAATAGACTAAATTTCCTTAAGAGTAACAGGAATCATAAGGTCTAAATGTTCAGCTACAGATATATCAGAAGGATATTTGTCAGCAATATCCAGAATCTCTATCAAACGAAGATTCTCATCAGCTTGAAACAAAGTTTCAAAATGTTGTACTTCCGCCCCAGCAATAGACTCAAACCCCTCGACAATATTACCCCTGTCATCTGCTATCTTCCATATAGTGTTTACAAATTTCCTATGATTAGCAAATTTATGAAAGCAAGGTGTGTTATCATCACCACATAGTAGCCAGATGGCTCTACTCTTCTGTCTAGCTTCCTTCTCTCTATCCAACAAAATTTTTCTTCTTCTAGATTCCAATCCAAACAGAGAATCTTTATCAACTTCAGTAAAAAAAACAAAGCCAATATTGGTACAAGCATTCTCTAATAAAAGCTCAATCTCTGCTAATTCTTTAGTATCATGTTCTTTCCTCTTGACAGACCAACAGATAGATACATTTTTAATCTTTTTTAGATTATCAGAGAATTGAGATGCATGAGACAAAACAGAATTATCATCATACATCTTCCAAGTGTTTTTCAATAATAAAACCAGATCCTCATGTTCCAGCCAGTGAGGATTGAACTTGAAAGGGCTATGTGAAATCTTGTCATGACCCAAAATGTGCAAAAAAACAGGTTGATGATCTGAGTCCCCCCCACACCCCACCCATTGATGAAAGCAGAGTTCAAATTCCAAGAGATCAACAAAAATCAACAATCTATCCAAACGTTTACATATGTTTTCACTCCCAACTCTTCTGTTAGTCCAAGTGGGTAAAACCACAGTTGGCACAATGTCCACAAGACCATGATCATCCAGGATTTTTGCAAAAAAATCAGACAGACAATCACTTGTTCCTTATTGTTATAGCTGATTTCACCACTCCAGGTGAATCACACTTTGTATGGCCTTCCCCTATCCCGCTGCAGACTCCTTAGATCCCATGGACCATTTTTTATCCTTTGATGTTTCCTTGATCATCCCTAAAAACATATGAAAAATGATACACGTGACTTTTAAACCTATAAGCGCGTATATACGCGGGTTTGACCACTAAAACCGCATACATCGGGATGTGTGCATAATCCAAATCCTTTTGGAGTTTTCCTTGACATGGATCCAAGTCATTTGACTCCTGGACTTCCCTATGCCTTGAGATCAC
>LPNX010237760.1:32969-103339 GCA_001517045.1 Pseudotsuga menziesii | reverse complement strand
TGAAGGAGACTTGGTCCTTTTGTGGGATCAACCGAAAGAACCCTTGGGGGCAGGGAAATTTAATCCTATGTGGCGTGGTCCTTACGTGGTCAAGCGTGTGTTATAGAAGGGTGCATATGAGTTAGTGGATTACGAAGGAACAACCTTGGCGGAACCTAGAAATGGGCTCTATCTCAAAAAATACTATGCATAATCTTTAGCTAAGGCTGCTTATTGTATATTATTTTACATCTTTGCATAGTTAGGTCTTTTTCTTATCGTGATCGGGTTTGTGATTAGTTTCTGTTTCTTTTAGCAGATGTCAATGGAATCTTCCATCTACATAGGATTCACGGATGGTGCAAGCCGTCACACTCAACAATCAACCTCTACTGCTTGGGTGATTTATACTCCTATGGGTCAGGTACTGTCTTTAGGAGGGGTATGTCTATGACCATCTTCCAACAATGTTGCTAAATATAGCACCGTTATTGAGCTTCTACAGGATGCCATTTTATATGGCGTTCTATCTCTTGAGGTACGTCTTGGTTCGGAGTTAGTAGTGTCACAAATCAATGGTTTGTACCATGTTAGAGATCTGACGTTATTGAGAAGGTTCTTGCGTGTGAGATTGTTAGAACGACAATTTGACAATATAACATATATACACATTCCAAGAAATAATAATCGAGTTGCTGACTCATATGCTAACTATGTGTTAGATTGGAATTTGTTTCATTCATAATAAATTAATCACAAACACAATTTTTACACATGTAAATAAATAAATCGATTACCATAAAACTTTTTATATATACATAAAAAATGTGATAATACATAGTGTCATGATACAAAATTGGGGCTTTTAAGCCACCATAATATAATACATGGTCATACAAAATGTATACACTCCCAGGTGTCTAATTTTGTGGAGGAGGAGGAGGGTTGTGATCATGAAAGGTCACTACGGCTCTAGCCAGCCGTCGAAATAAACGCACCCATGCGCGTGGTACACCCACCACCTGCCACTGCATGGCCTCAGGCAAGTCCTCGACTTGCACCATGGGAACTCTATGTGTCAATCTCACAAAGTTGGTATGAATGCTCTGGAGCGTTTTCTCTGCATCCACACCCATGATGTCATCTCCTCTTCCCCTCCGTCTATGATGAGGGAAGCCCTCTGGCCACCGTGGTCCCACATCTGCACACAAATGGTAGATGTCACTATGTATCATCACCCAAAAATATGTCTTTTTGATTCCACATAATCAAGAAAATACAAAAAAATTAAATAACTCAAAAATTTAAAAAGAGAAGGTCGAGATTTGTTACCTATATCACCATATGCCGATCCTGGTGGTAACGGCATGTCCGGGTCCCCTCGGAAATCTATCCCTGCATAGGGGTAGTCATCGATGGAAACTATATGTCGTCGCCACCATGGAAAGAAGTCAGCCGGATATGGGTTGGCCACCCTACCACCCCCTAGTCTGCGCATAACATCTGCCCAATGCCGTTGGGTCGGATCTCGAACCCCGTGAAGAGGAACGTCCACTATGGGGCTCAATCCTGGAACACGCTTGAGGAAAAAAGTGCTCAAAATACTGCTGAACCTGAAGTTTTGCACTCTGCCTGCCTTACACTCACTGAGCTGGTGTTTCATGTTGCTCAGTAGTGTAGTACTCCAGTCGTAGATCGTGGGTCTCATGCACTCCACTGCATAGAACATTAGAGGTGGCGAGGCCTGGTGGAGTGATGCCAAGCATGCTATCCTGCCCAACATCAATAATATGGCCTTTAGGCCTAGCACCTGTATAGCATTGGTAGGGACTTGACCCCCCACCTTCTCGGTGTCTGGATAACAGTACACTGCAATGTACTCGTCGATAGTCAGACCACCTCCTGGCCCACCACGGGGACGAAGGTTCACCACTTCCCCTCGTCTAGAAAGCCCAGTGATAAAGTATATGTCCTCCACCTCTATGGGGAGGGACATCCCATCGATATGGACGGACTCCGAGTCTGGATCCCAATAATCCACCAGCATCTGTAACAGTCTTGGTTTGGCCCTCAAACCACCAAGACACCAAAACTTGTAGAGTCCACATGCATGTAGAGCCTGTTGAGCCATTAAGTCGGCCCTTACTGCTTCCTCTACTTCACCATGCTCACGCTCTCTCCACTCTAGGACCATCCTGCACAAGAAATTACAAATTTTCCCATTAGTTTATTGAAAAAACCATATGCGTGACCTCATACGCGACTGTTTTCAAAACAACCGCGTATGTACGCGGGTTTGAGGCCATTTTCCGCGTATATCCAGCCCTATACGTGGAAAAAACCTCGATTTCTGTGTGGGCCGTAGCGCTTGTCTTGGGTTGGCCCAAAAACCTTATTTGACCATGAAAATTCATAAAAAATGTATCAAAATGCAAGAGGAGAGCATGAGTAAATACCTGGAAGAAACGGTAGTGAATTCCGCCGGCTGTATCTCCTGGAATTCGCTGTTGGAAATTAGAGCTCAAATGGGTAAAATTTTCAAATGATTTACAATATTTTGAATTTTTTACTATTTATAGAAAATTTTTAAATATTTGAAAATTTTTACCCCCTTTCCTATAGTTTCGACATTTTCTAACCATTTTGGACCGTTTTTGACATAATTCGTGATGTAGAAGACCTTTTTCAGTGCCGTTTCAACCATTGGGTTGACCCGTTCATGCCGATCTCAGGCATCATGTCTAAACTAGCATGTACGTTAGGTTTCATCACCTTTTTTTATTTTGCATAACCTTATGACCATCTCATCATGACCTTAGGTACGAACCCACTCTATTATGTCACAGAACCTTCTTGCTGCTTTAGAAGTGGTATGATATGAGTGGTAGAGCTTTACCATACATGGGTACCCTAGTTAGCGCCCTATTTGCTTTTGGTGCCCATGCTGAAGTTTTCTCCTTTAGGGTGTGGGAGTCCGTTGTATAGTACTGCCATGACATTTTGCAAGAGCCTCATACTCCTCTTGATCTTTTGCTGGTCTATTTCCCTCAGGACTCCCTCATGTCAAGTTATGAATGCATTATCATGAGCTTTGCCTACCTTATTGAGCTTTATGCTGACTTCCCTGACATTGTGTTTCAGCCATATAGCCTGAGCTTGTCTCATGTCTAGCCTTGTAGAGCCATTTCTTATATCCTTCGCAGCTTGATTTCCTTTTTACCGGGAGGGGATTTTCTCCCGAGTGTCGATATCCTGCACATGTATCCTTGCATTGAGCATAGGTATGTTCCACTACTTGGAACTAGTTTGTTTGCCCTTATGACACTCGTCTCCTCCTAGTTTGTAACTATAAAGCTATTTTATTCTTTTTTCAAGCTTTTTAAATAACTGAAAAAGTCCAAAAAAATTAAAAAACCAAAAATCCAGACAATGAAAGATGTTATTTGTGGCAATTGTCGAGTCGTGTCGCCTTCGAACAGAGCACTATATATCACATCCATTGGTTGGGTTATAGTTTGACTTTAGGATATGTACTCATTTATCTGAGTTTATCTCCACCGACTGGTTAAGCTTCCAGTCCCTATGGAGCCTCTGTTGATGCCTCTTATGTCACAGAGATGTCCCAGTTTGTATATCGAGTCTATGCTGCCTTCATTCAGTCACCATACGTCGTTATGCTCTTGTTCGAAGGAGGTTGAAGCCTGGGTCATCCATTCCTCAGTTATCTTGACTTTACATGTCGGCCATTCTCGGTATAGTTATTGGTTCGTGCACCTTACGATCAAGTCCTTCCACATTATACAGCTTTGCTGAGTACCTCGTGTTGGATGATGGGGGATGCCTTAATGCCCTCCTTCTAGCGGATTTCATCCCATCGACTTCAGATCATTTATTATGGGATTGGAATCTAGAGTCCTTTTGAGTGCCTTGAGACTTGCAGTCATCAGTGGCAGGCTCTCTCGCCATCGACAGTTCTTGGGAATACATCAATGTCCCCTGATCGATGGATCCTCTCAAGTGTTTGACCTCAACACATTTATTCACACTTGTTAGTTTGCACTCTAGTACCTTGATTCCCATTTTCATTATCGGTGGGTGATCTCGCATCTATTAACAGTATACATTAATGACTAGTAATTAGACGATGGACTACTATGTTCAACCTCAACACCTCTATTCGCATAGTAGGACATGTACTCGTAGTGGTTTGTGTAGAAGACTTTCCAGATTGGTGGCATCTCTTATATGCTACCTCCTTGATTGTGCCAGTGTTCATGAGATTTCAGCTCTCGTGACTTGATTCCAGTATATGTCAGATATTTCCAGCCACTATGGAGATCTTGATCTATTATATCTTCAGCCATTATGGAGATCATGGTCCTATGTATATCTTCATCATGGAGATTCTGATCTATGTATATTGTACGTGGCTATGACCACATATGTGATATCATGTATCATGCCTATTCATGGCCATTGTACTCTTATGTATCGGGGACTGCTATATGTATTTGTAGTTATATGCAGAGTTGTATTATTGTACTATGCTGATTGGGTGGCTGGTCTTCCATTTGGGATCCTTCATCACTCCACTTCTGGGATGGACTTATAATGTATTTCGGCCATCGTATGACCCCTCTGACCTCACACATTAGGGGGCATTTGTTATAGCTGATTTCACCACTCCAAGTGAATCACATTTTGTATGGCCTTCCCCTGTCCCCCTGTAGACCCCTTAGACCCCATGGACCATTTTTTGTCCTTTGATGTTTCCTTTATCATCCCTAAAAACATATGAAAAATGATACATGTGACTTTTAAACCTATAAGCGCGTATATATGCGGGTTTGACCACTAAAACCACGTACATCGCGATGTGTGCATAATCCAAATCCTTTTGGAGTTTTCCTTGACATGGATCCGACTCATTTGACTCCTGGCCTTCCCTATGCCTTGAGATCGCTCGGATTCGACCTTTCATTACCCATTTGGAAGCTATATAAGGAACCCCTTGGTACATTGAAGGCAAGAAGAGAGAACTGAGAGCAAAGAAACTATAGTCCATTGTTGCCGGAACTTATGCTTGAGTCTGCATCCCTTTGTCCCTTGGAGCACTAGTGTGTTCTTCCCAAGCTTGCCTTTTGCTTGTGAGCTTGCTATCGAGAGATGGAGGATTGAGGTGGTGGAGGCCCAAGTGGGGGATTCAGTTTCTTCGGTTCGCAGACGTGCTGTCAGAGGTTGTATCTTGTAATCTCTGATTTATATTAATAGAAATATCTTTTCCTGTCCAATAATGTGTGTTTGAATGAATATTTTATCCATGGGATTATGTCAAATGCTTGTACATTATTGATTATATATGCTAGAATAGATCTAACACCATGATATATAGAATGCTTGTATTGTTTACTTATTGTTGAGGAAGTAATCTATCAATTCAAGCTGAAGATTGGAAATCTCAACGGGGATCTACTTCAATCGTCCAGAATAAGGTACGAGGTCTAATCCTTTAGTGTTAGACATTTAATTTCTATTGCATATCGGAAAGGATTGATTTCTGGAGTCAAGCTGTCTATTGTGGTACCCCAAGCCATAGGAATTTCTCTCCGTAACACCTATCACCCCAAATCTCAGGTAACCCAATGGAGAAGTTCAGATCCCCACCAAAAATAATCTTGGAACAATTAAGACTCACAAAATCCAGTAGGTGGTTCCAGAACCCTTCCCTCTCAACATAAGGTCCATAGACATTAAGAAAACCTAATTCCTTTTTAAGTTCAGTTGAATAAAGAGCTACATATCATCCCGAATCCATTTCCCAAGAATTCAAGAATTGTAAAACTCTAATTTTCCAACCCACAAGCAAACCCCCCAATTTTCCTTTAGCATCCATAGAGCAAAAAGTCCACCCACGCAGTAAAGATTCCAAAGTACTAGCAAACAGGACCCCATCACCCATAGTTTCTTGAATAAATAAAACATCAACAGATTGATCAACCACCAGTCTACAAATATCTAGTTTTTTAGGTTTACTAGCTAAACCTCTGCAATGAAGAGTCATCACAATCATAAGGAAACCCTAACAGAGGCATCCACTGCTCTAAGTGCCCTAGAAACATCAGATAGTTCTGTACCTTCCTCAGATAGATCTGTAGTAAAAAAAACCCTACTTCCAATAGAAGTAATAGGATCCACCAATACCTTAGAGTTGGATCGAAGAAAATATCCTGAACCAGTGCCCTTCAAAACCTTGATAGGAGAGATAAACCCTAAATCCCTGAGACTGGGGTCACCCAAAATAAATTTATCCAAATGTTCCACTCCAGCCTCCAAGCTTTTATTGAGTAATGTACCCTCCTCAACATGCACCAAGGAAGACAAACTCAGTGGTTTAAGTATCAAAACACTAATCTCCTGGTCAGAAAATTCAGCATTCTTACAGGGTTCCGAGATAAATGAATCATATTTTTTACAGACAATATCTGAATCCAAAGGTGTTAAACCCTTCCGGCCAGCTAAATGGGAAATGGAAGAATCAACAGGAGCAATTGATTTCTTAACTCGCCAAACAAATTTGGACTTGGGAAGAAAAAACGACTGTTTTTTCATGAAGGGTAAAAGACAATGATCTAAAATATGACCATAACAGTGATGTCTATTACAACAGAAGGGAAAGCCAACATAATCTAAGGGCTGTGTAAATACAAAATCTCCTTTCTTAATGACAATATCTTTAGCAAGACCATTGCGCATATCCAAGAGGACCAATATTTTCCCAAGACAACAAATACTAGTTTTTAAAAACGACACATCATCCTCAAGAAAAATCCCAAGGGAATTGCCCAACATCCTAGAGAAATCCACAGACCAAAACTTGAAAGGCAGATTAGGCAGTTTAACCCAAATAGGAATAGAGTCGTACCTTTCAATACGTGGGTCAAATAAGGGCGTCCACCATTTAAGAAAAAGACCCAAATTGTCCCATTTCCAAAAACCTTTCAGTATAATATACAAATCCTCGCCCTTCTGAAACTTGAATGCCAACCATCCCCTGGGTAGGATGAAAACCTTTGAACATAGTCTAATCAAAGGAAGCCAAGAATCAGCAACCCATCTGTGTATACCCTCTGCACTAATATTTCTTCCTCCAAACCGACCCACAAGAGTTAATTAATTTGTTAGCACGATCTCATTTATAGGGACGTCCTCACCCACCACCAGAAGAATGGGTTTTTCCAGTTTGCGAACACACTTCCTATTCTTCCCTGAAACCTTCTTCGAACTGTGCAGAGAAGGACGATCCCAAAGATTATCAGAAACCCCGGCATCTGCATAAACATCAGATACATCAGCAATCATATTATCCAATGATGGAGGTGATTTCATTAATGATGGATTAATATCTAGAACCGTATCCAATGAGACTCGTGCAGAACAATCCACCTGACCAGAAACAAGGGGTGAAAACCCATGAGCACCATCCAAAAATGTACCCGACTCCATCTGATTAACATCAGAAACCCCGACAAAAGAAAAGTCAGATTTCTCCTATCCATCAAAAGCTCTATCCAACCCCGGCGATGACAAAAGCATAACATTCTCAGAATCCTGATTAATCACCTTCGAGGACCAGGTTTTTATAGGAGAGCATGCTTACGCTTTTGCATCCTGCAGCGACATCAGGAACACACACCTCTGTGACCAAAAATCCTCAGGATAGAATAACCTGTCACCCCAAAATGCACCCACCAAAGGATGTAAGACCCAAGACAGTATACAGAACCCCACAGATGCGAAATGCAGCCCATCTCCAACAACGTGCAAATAAACAAATCCCACAAATACAGACCAAATTGGTGAGATAACCCCTCGAAAAAAGAACAATCAACCTATCATCCAACCCAATGTAGGCTAAACCAGAGCCATAAATAAGTCCACGGATACAGTGCAACAGCTCGTCACCAACCCAGCTATAAAACCCCACGGAAACAAAGTATACAACCCGTCACCAAACCCAAATGCAAGCATAACCAGGGCCGTAAATAAGTGTTCTCCCAACAGTCGAAATGAAGCACCAGGAATAACCAAGATTCCAGTCAAATAGGATAAATCTTTGCTAAAAAGACGAGCACTCCATTGTAGCATTACCAAATAAACAGAGAAAAGTACTCGTCAACATACCAGATGAGTAGCCATCATCGCCAAAGCCCAGTAATGTCGTCATAGATCATGGCACAGGAATGAGCAAAGGTTCAACACCGTCACTAGAGAACTAGACGCCAAAAGATAGGAGAAACAAAAGGTTTCGATCCAATCGATTAAGCAAAATCCCGCAAAAACAACACATTCAACCCATAATCAATGCCCAAAACCTCCATGTCAAAACAATAGGAGAAGATTTAAAGGTACCTGACACCTGATCTAACTCCCAATAACTCGATACGGGCAACAAGATCTGCCCTTAAAACGTGGCTAACAACAAGAAAAACACAGTACATTCACGTATTGATCAATACATCATAAACAAAAAGGTCAATAAGTAACCTAGCCACTTGTATTGAAATCATCTTCAATACATTTAAAGAGTAAAAAAATCTATCGCCAGGAGTATGTTCAGTGTCATATCCACCATTAAAACTCCAAGAAAAGCTCTGATGCTCCAAGATCCCTCTGATGCTCCATGATCGCTCCAAGATTAATTCAATTAATATCTAGAAAAAAAAAGATGGTTCCGTTGCCGGGATAAGTGTGAACCAAAATTATGCAAGTTCATATCCCACTGTAACATCCCAATTATTTATATTGTAGGAAATGAAAATTTTTATTCAATGTGACAAAACCAGACTTGGCAGTTAAATCTGGCAGACAGACACTTGCACTGGCACCAAGAATTTTTCCTTGACAACAATTTAAAAGAAATCTAAAAGTCGTTATCTTTCAAGTTCAACATAAATAGTCTATAATAAATTACAATAAGTATACAAGTTAAGAATCATGTGTTTCTCATATCCCCACATATATAAATACACCCCAGGTAACATTATTGATTTAACTTCAATTTATAAAAAATATTCACGCAGGAAACTGTACCAAATGCTTTATAAACGATTAGTTGTGATTTATTTTGACCATGTATGCTCATCTGAACAATAAGTTATGAGACAAAACAATGAACTATATTTTTAAACCAAGACATTTTGTTTGTGCCAAGAGTGGCCATAAGATCGACCAGTTGAATCATCTACAACTCAGTTTAGATCTTGTCCACACGTGAAAGTAGGACATGTCATCCATAAGGACTCATCGTAGACCATCCTCATTCTATTAGATCTAGGACCACTCCAAGTGAGTGTTATACTATGACGTATACATGTAGATGTAGGAATACTCTCCATGCAAGAGTAACGTCTACAACTACAGATCTTGACCACACCTAGATGTAGACCCTCATCGTAGGACATCCTCAGCATGAAATATAGGACCACTCCATGCGAGTGTTATACTACGACATTCGTAAGGACTCATTGTAGGACATCCTCAGTGTGAAAGCTAGGACCATTTGCAAGCAAATATTATACTATGAAATCCACATATAAATGTAGGTACACTCTCCATGCAAGAGTAACTTCTGCAAGGCAGATCTCAACCACACCTAAATGCAGGCCCTGTCATCCGTAAGGACTCATCGTAGAGCATCCTCAGCTTCAAATCTAGGACCAATCCTAAGAGAGTGTTATTCTACGGTATCCACAAATGAATGTGGGTACTCTCCATGTGAGAGTAATGTCTGTAGGGCCATCCTTAGATAGTAAGGACCACTCTCAGGAACATAGTGTTATTTCCTACAAGACCATCCTCAAGAGAGGATACTATTGTCCACAAGTGAATGCTAAACCTTGTCAGCATCTTAAGGTGTACTTGGCCTATTTCATACTGGAGCTTCACTACCATCCCATCATCAATGATAGTCTTATCATCACTACCCCTTTCTAGAGAGGATCCATATCATCAACCTACTCCCCCTTTGTCTGAGGAGGATTCATATCTTCGACCCATTCTTCCCTTTCGAGGAGAGTCCATATCTTTGATTTTTTCCTCCTTTCTAAAGAGAGCCCATATATTCATCATTCCTTCTTGCAAGGAAAGTTTGTATTATCATCACTATTCCTCCCTGCGAGGAAATCCTTTTTTGACTACACCAAGCTTGTCACAAAAATATTCAAACTTTACTCGAGTTAGAGGCTTGATTAACACATCAGCAACTTGCTCATCGATACTCACATACTGGAGCTTTATATCTCCCTTTTGTACCATATCCCTTATATAAAAGTATCAGATTTCTATGTGCTTTGATTTATCATGGAACAGATGATTCTCTGTCATCTTTATACAACTCTGGTTGTCACAAAGAATCACTGTGGTATCCAAAACCATGTCTAATAGACTTGACATCAATTTCTGAAGCCATACCGCTTCACAACTAGTGGAGCAATCTGCTATGTACTCTACTTCAGCTATACTGAGAGCAACACTAGACTATTTCTTACTAAACCATGAGATTATGGCGGATCCCAAATGATAACATCCACCTAAGGTGCTCTTTCTATCTGTGGCACTTCCTGCCCAATCTGAATCTGTATATCCATACAATCTATAGTCATGATCTCTAACATAGTAAAGTCCAAATTCTATCGTACCTTTTAGGTACGTCATCACATGCTTTGCAACTATTAGGTGAACTCGTCTAGGTTTAACTAGATACTGACTTAAGTTGTTCACAACAAAGCATATATCTGGCAGTGTATTCGTCAGATACATCAATGACCCATTAATATGTCTTTACTAAGTCATATCCACTAACTCTGATGATTCATCAGATAACAACTTCAGGTTGGTGTCCATGGGTGTGGCTATGGTTTTACAATCCAACATATAAAATATTTTCAAGATTTCTACTGCATATTTTCCCTGGTTAAAAAAGATTCCTTCTGGGATCTGCCCCACTTCCAACCCGAGGAAATAATGCATCAATCCAAGATCTTTCATCTCGAATTCTTCGGCTAGCTTCTTCTTGCTTTCTGTGATCTGTTTCCCATTTCCAGTCAGAAATAGATCATCCACATGCATTAATAGTATGACAGGTTCATCATTCATAATCTTCATGTAAAGGTTACGATCAACTTTACTTTTGGTAAAGCCCAAGCTTGTCAAGAAGCTATCTATTCTACCATACCAAGCTCTGAGAGCTTGCTTCAGTCCATACAGAGCCTTTTTCAAGTTACATACATGAGTCACTATGTCTTCAAATTCAAATCCTTGTGGTTGTTCGATGTAAGCCTCTTCCTCAATCATACCATCCAGGAAGGTTGTATTTACGTCCATCTGGTGTAGATCCCACTTCATCATGGATTAGGAAGGTTGTCGTTACATCCATCTGGTGTAGATCCCACTTCATCATGGAAGAAATTGCCATGATGGTTTTTATGGAAGTGTACCTTTCTACTGGAGCAAATGTCTTTTCATAATCAGTCCCCTCTTTCTAAGAGAATACTCTAGCCACAAATCTTTCCTTGTACTTTTCAATACTTCCATTAGGAGCATGTTTTATCTTGTAGATCCATTTCGAAGATACCACACTCTTGTATTTTGGTTTGGGTACTATGTCCCAAACATCATTATTCATTATTAACTGGTATTCTTCAGTCATTGCTTCCACCCACTCTTTCTTCTGTGCAGCTTCCTCGTAGCTGGTGGGTTCTTGATCTACAAGATCACACATCAATGCTACATAACTGGAGTATGGATTTGATCTTTTGCTTGTTCTTGTGGAGCGTTCTGGAGCTCCATATCTCTCTACTTCTTGTATGATTTTTCTTACGCAAGCAGGTTTTCTCTTTCGAGATATATCCATAGTAGGGGGTTCATGAGGTTCTAGCATATCATGATATTCAGAAGCTACTATTTCAGGAGATGGTTCAACTTTTATCATTCTGGGAGGTACATCCTCTTCATGTACTTATTCAAGTTGACACCTTCTAGATTTATTAAGAGCTGTCTATTCATAAAATGTTACATCCCTACTAATATAAATATGATGGAATCTTGAAATGTATATCCTGAAGGCTTTAGAGACTTCATAGTATCCAAAAAATATTCCCTTATTTTCAGAAGGATCCAACTTGGTTCTCTTCTCTTTCGGAATATGTACATATACTGGACAACCGAATATCTTGAGATGGCTCAATTCAGGTTTCTTTCCCATATACATTTCTTCATGAGTATTGAATCCAAGAGCACTGTGAGATAATCTATTTTTCACATATACAGTTGTTCTTACTGCTTCAGCCCATCGGTGCATGTGGAGGTCTTGGTCACGAATCATTGTTTTCAGTGCTTCCATAATGGTTCTATTCTTTCTTTCCATAACACCATTCCGTTGAGGATTGTAGGGAATGGTTAGTTCCCTCTTGATTCTAGCCTCTTTGCAGAATGATTAAAATTATTTTGAAGTATATTCTCCACCATTATCTGATCTCGGTGTCTTGATTCTTCTTTTTGAATGGTTCTCTATCAAGGCTTTGAATTCCTTGAATTTCCTGAACACTTCACTCTTGGTATTCAAGAAATATATCCATGTTTTTGTTGAATAGTCATCAATAAATGTGACATAATATTCATATCCACTTAACGATGTGGAGGGCATAGGACCACATACATTAGAATGAGTTAATTCCAACGTAACTTTAGTATATGTTTCACTTTTCAGAAAGGGATTCTTGATGTTTTTTCCTCTTGCACATCCTTTGCAAGTTCCCTCATTATCAATCTTCAGATCTGGTAACCCTGTTACCACCTTGCTCACATAGGGCAGTGCTTTGTAGTTGATGTGAGCAAGCCTCCTATTCCATAGTTCACTTGAGATAGTGGTCTCATGGACAAGGGTTGTCACTAGATGTCCTTTGAGTTTGTGCAATCCTCCTTCTTCTTCGCCAATGACCGCATCATCTTCAAGTGTATTTCCTTTGGACCATAGAAGTACTTGTCCATCTATGAAAGAAACTCTATATCATTTCTTATCTAGTGATGAGATGGAAAGTAGGTTCTTTTTCAAACCTGGTACATAAAATACTTCCTTCATCTTCATGGAAGTCCCAGAGTCAAGCTTGTAGCTTGATTCACCAATACCTTTGATGATACAATGATAGTCATCTCCTATTGATACTTTCTGAGGAGAGTCATCTCCTAATGATACTTTCTGAGGACATCTCTTTTCTTCAAGTCTTGACAGAGTTTGCTTCTTACCTGTCATGTGCTTTGAAGCACCACTATCAATAAGCCATGTATCTTGTCCAAGTATTACAGACCAAGAGAGTGCAGAGAATAGTACATATTCTTCTACATCTTCCTTTTTGTTAGTCTCTTTCAAGGTATTTATTCCTCATCCTCATCTTCAGCTAGATGAGCATGATGTCTTTGTTGTTCTTCTTCTTTGATGATGGACACTCTCTGGCAAGGTGTCCTATATTATGACAATTATAGCATTGATACTTTGAATAATCTTTCTTCTGATTGTTTACTCTTTTCTTTGAAACTTCTTCTTTTAAGGTTTATGACTACCCTTCTTGAAGTTTGATTGTTTTCTTCATTTAGTATGGATGTCTAGAGCTTGATCATGTTATCTAAGTAGAGCTTCTCTGTTAGCTACTCTAGCTTCTTCTTGAATGCAATCTTACCATACAATGTCAAACTTCATACTTTCTTTTCTAGAACACATAGTCTGTATGAATGAATCCCAAGGTCTAATGAGACCATTGAGAGCAGTCACAGCTAGTTCATCCTCATCAAGGGTGTCTCTAATAACACTTAGTTATTCCATGAACTAGGAGACCCTTGTGAAGTAAACTTGAATTGGTTCTCCTTTGCTCATCTTGGCGCCCTTCAGTTGAGCTCTCAAATTCATCTTTCTGTTGATGTTCCTTCCCTCACACATTTTGGAAAGTGCATCATACATTTTCTTTGGTGTCTTCTTAGATGACACTTGAGGGATCAAGTGATCTTTGATAGAATCGACAATGATCCTCATTGCCTTGATTAGGTCTTGTTCATGCTTTTCCTTAGCTTCATCTTCTTTTGGTTATGCAACTTCATCCTTGATGTACTTCTCAAGACCATTCTCTTTAAGAATGAGACCAATCCTATACTTCCATGCTAGGAAGTTTTCTATGGCTTCTAGTTTGTCATCAAGCTTAGTGCTTGGGGCCATCCTATCCAGGAGGTCACTAAAAATTGAAATTTCTCAAAATTTAAAAGTTTTCCTTACCAGGAGATGCGCTTGACTGAGGCTAGTTGGTTGGTCCACTTGGTTTCTGGAGATCCCAAATATTCACCCTTCAAATCTTGATTGCAAGGTTGCAACTTCTGCAGAATTTTTGGTTCTGGTTTTCTGCAGTTTTCTAGTTCAGGGAAAAATCAGGGTTTGGATTTCCTGGATATTCAACCACCCTAAAACTTCGATCCTGGGCTCAATAGATGCGCTCTAGGGAGGCACAAATTTCTATGCAAGCAAATCTTCCAAATTCCAAGCTTTGCAAAAACCCTAATTTCTTCTAGAGGGAGAAGAAAGAGACTTTCACCTTGTGAAAGTTGTTTAGAAAAATATGGGAAAAAAATATAAATAGTGTCTAAAGTTATAAATTCATTGCTTGCATACATATCTAAAACAAATTATCTCCACAACTGAATCAACCCGACCTCTTGTAAACGCTATATGCTACTGCAATCGATGCAACTACTCCAATAATTGTCAAAGTAGCATATAAACCATGTTGAAACTCTTCACCAATAACCTTTGTTTGAGCAAGTGGAATGACTGCTTTTCATGCCACCTTCAATGTTCTTATTAGTTAGCTTCATATCCAACTCATCACATTGAACATTTTCCTTGGGCGTTGAGCTCTAACAACAATTAGTAGCACTACTACCCTGGGAGAAACTTGCCACTTCATTCTGGTTACCATTTATTATGTTGCCATTCTCATTGCAGGACCCTATTTCTTTCTCATCTTTCTTCAAACCTATTTCATTATCAACTTTCTCCAAAACAGGGTTTTCATTTGGTCTAAGTCTCTCTATAAGTGCTTTCTCTCGTTCTTTTTTCATCAAGCCCATTTGACCCGTGCATCATAAACAAGAAAATGATCAATAAAATCATCAAAATTAATGATTGAGAACCTCAATTAATCAAATTGAAAAGTGTAACCACATTTTTCTATGCACCAGGTAATCTATCCAAACTTCAAGAAAATGAAGTTGAACGGTAACAATTTTGAATTTTATTAACCACATTTTATTATGGAGCAAAAGAATTTCAAGAAAATGAAACTGACCAACAATAACAATTTTGAATTTCAATAATGAAGCTTCAAGAAAGAGTTTTGCATGAGGAGGATTTAATGGAAACTCCTTAATCTTAATTTTTCGTTGAATTATCGTGTCTCTCTTTGAACATTGTTGTGTCTCACTTTGAACAGTTTACATAGAAACCCTAAATTTTGCATAATCCTTTGTTCTAGGTTATTTCTCCAAAATACTAAACTGTGAACCACCTTAAACATTCACTATTTTGGAAATTTAATCGAAGCTTATACACAATTCTTCTGATGCGGACTCTCATGAGGGATCTTTTGATGCAAACTGATAGTTCCTTAAAACCTGCATTTCGTGGCTCATCTTTCATAATTAATGCAACGGATCAATATTTTATATTATTAGTTGATCTGGTGCATGCATGTGCTCTTGTTTTTACAAAGATCTGGCAAACTAATCCCCAATGCTTCCAACGAACTCGGGTCGAATCCCATTATTGACGTTGAAGCTTCTCGAACGATAAAGACTGCGCTCATTTCTCTATAAACTTAGATAGAAGTACAAAGATTAAAACTTTAATCATCGAACCGCATTTAAAAAAAAAAATCCAAAACATGTAACCAAAACTAACTAAACTTATTAAAAAAATAGGATCGAAAACATGTACCTAAAAATAACTCAATTTATTAAAAAAATGAGTTGAAATAGAAAAAAATCATATACCCCAAACTTTACCAAATTAAAAAGGATTATACGAAAGAGGGTAAATAAGTGATAGCCCATAAGTAATTTGTTCACAAGCTTTGAAGAAGCCACTCATGTACATCTCATTTAAAAAGCCTTGCTTTACAATAACAATTTCTTAACTCTAATTTGCTCACAAATTTGATGAAGTTTAGTGAGTATTTAAAAAAATACTAAATGAAATAAAGGAATACTTTTTTCAATATTGTGGTAGTCATTCATATTTCATCAAACCCTTAAAAACCTAAATATCTTCAATATAAGCATTTTTTATTATTTTGTTGAGTATTTGAATGATATTCAATTTTGATGAAAATAAACTGTCCAAAATTTCAAACATCCCCATTAATCCTTGTTCAACCCTCGGTTGTCGAATTTGAAAATTTCAAGATGAAAATATTATTATTATTATTATTATTATTTTTTAATCCATGGAAAAAGAATTGGATCGTAGATTAGGTAGCAAGATTATTGATTATGGTATTGTGGGGAGGAAAATTCTTCCCTTAGAATCTGGAAAGAGTAATAGGGAGTCTTTAGAGTCTAGGGGTTTTGATGGGGACAATATTTCTCAGCAAGATTTTGTTTGTAAATATTTTGATAAGGGTATGGGTGATGGGAGAATGGGTCTTGTTGATGAGAGTCCCAGGGTTGTCTTCTAAACGAGTCTATGCCTAGTGTGGAGATAAATAATATCTCTCTGAAGGATTTTTTTTTTCGGTTTTAGGATCTGAGTAGAGGGATAAGTCGACTTTGGTTCAAGGTTTGGACGTGAATGGCGTTTCCCCTAGGAAGGAACATGTTTTTATAGGTGAAATGGTTAAATCCCATTTACAAGTTTTCATAAATAAGTTGATGGAAAAGTCTTGTAAAACCCCGATAAATTCTATTTGTCACCAGAATGTGACTATCAAGAAGAAAAACAGAAGGAAAGATGTGAAGGGTAGAGGGGAATCTTGTGAGGTGATGCGACTCCACAGGAGGGGGACTATGTTCCTTTATCCTCTAGAATTCATATTGCATAAGATATTTTGTTGAACAACGAAATTGAGAATGGGGCCTTAGATCAACGATGCCCGCGTCGATTGCTCCCCTAATGTATTGCATTTCTTTCAATATCAAAGGGCTAGGGGGAAGCCCTAAATTTAGGCCCCTCAAACAATTTATAGAATCAAATAAAGCACACATATATTTTATCCAAGAAACTATGATTAGGGGTGTGAAGGCTTGTGAATTTTTTCTGAAGATTTTGAAAGAGTGGGAAGTTTGTGCAATAGATATTGAAGGTTAGTCTGGAGGTCTGTTAGTTATTTGGAGTCTTGTTTTTGTGATTTGACTCCCTATAAAAATTGTGCTAGTATCCTACTTGAAGGTAGAATAAAAGGTTTTTCCCATAATTTTAGTCTTATGAATATTTATTCCCCTTACAAAGATATAAGGGTTTTTTCGGGAGAAGATGGAATCTAGTAGACTCCTAAAATTACAAAATTTGATTATTGTTGGAGATCTGAATATTACAATGTATTCCTATGAAAATTGGGGAATGATGTCCTCGATGGATATGTTGGCCATGTTTTTTCAAGATATTTTTAGTAGGAACAAATTGATAGATATTACTCCTCACAAATTGTCTCCTACATGGAAAAATAGAAGATCAAGGGAGGAAGGTATTAGTAAAAGACTTGATTGGTATTTCATGTCTGAATCCTTATTGGGTGGCTATGTTAGATACATATCTTGGAACCTAGTGTCCAATATATATCATTATAGTCCTATTGCACTTTCAAATAGAGGGGGGGGCACATTACGACAAAAGTATGCAAATGAGGCCATTATTACTTCTCAAAATCATTTTGAAAGGAAATGGCGGCATTATAATATTTGAAAATGGTATCTTCCACAAAAACTTAAGTGTTATTTTTGTTGTTACTAGAGAGCAGGTTACTTGCATGACAAAATTTGTTGAAAATGGGATGGAATGGTCCCAGGTGTTGTGCTCTGTGCGGGAAGGATACCGATTCAATTGAATATTGATTTCTGCATTGCATTTTCAACAAGAATGTGTGGATTATGGTGTGTGAATATTTAAATGTCAATACTATTTGAGGGGACACAAATATTGAATAAAGTTTCAAGATTTGGGTTCTAAATGAAAGAAAACACAATATGTTGCCTACATTTATCAGCTGGTCAATTTGGAACAAGCAGAACAGGGTAATATTTGAAAGTTTCATGCCAAATATCAATCTGTGTAGCATCAAAAGAATCAGTTTCTACAAGGAATAGTATATCAAAGATAAGCCAAAGGTGCAAAAAGTATTATCTTCTTCAATTTTCTCTTTCTCATTTGTTGTTGGTTTTTTTTATGGTGCTTCTGTGGATGGTTGATGTGGTAGTGGCTTAGTACTTATGATCAACAATGAACATATTTTTAAATTATCAATGGGAAGTTGAAAAGGAAGTAACACCATGGAAAACCTAATGGGGTTATGGGGAGTTCTTCATTTTGCTGCTCTAATTGGAATTGTTTCACTAAATATTTTTGGTGACTCCAAGGTATTATAGAATGGGAAATGGGAAGATATAATGTCTAGGTCCTCCAGCTTAAACAATTGTGAATTAGGGTGCAAAATTTGATCGAATCTTTGAATAATCTCTCTCTCTCTCTCTCTCTCTAGAAATTTCAACATGGAGGTAGATCACCTATCTAAAAAAGCTATTCTTCTTGATGAAGGTTATATGCATTTTCAATAATTTTTGGAACGTTCAATTATAAGCGAAGGAGCATAAGCTATTTTAAATTTTTTTGTATCAATCCCGATCCTCTCTTGAGAGTTTGTTGTGCGACTTGTTGTTACAGTTTCATATGTTTTTATCCTCCTGTAGCTGAGGGTTTGGCTGGTGTTTTGGTATGCCGATTTGTTTATGGTTAGAGTTTTGTTAGATAATGTCTTTTCTTTAGAAGTATGTAGTCCTAGAAGATGACTTCCTTAGCTGGAAGTATGGATGCTATTATGATGTGATTGTCACGTTTTCTTTGATTCAAATGAATAGCAAGAAACAAAGTTTTTTTTTCTTTTTTAAAAAGGCCATGTCGATAGGGAACTTATGAATAATGCCTCGCTTAATTCTTAATTTGGAATATTTTTTAATAACATTAAAACCTGTATTTCAAATCTAATAATATTATAGATATTTTCATAAAAATATTTTAGCTATTTTATTAAAATTCTTAAACATATTATTACAAATCTTATATATATATTGAATTATTTTAAGAGTTAAAATAATCCATAAAATATAAAATCAATATCATTAACAATATATATTTTTAAATTATTTAAACATTATGTATGCATGGAACTATTTGAAGCTATGATACTCAAATAAAATCGATGTCATTAACATTATTAATTTTATGATGATGATGATGCTGATATTTAAAGTCCACTTGAACCATTTTTGGTCTTTTGGACTTAAAAAACAAAAAGTAAGGAACTGCTAGGTTTGCTTCAGAGTTTTATTTATGTGCTCAAAAAGCTTGGAGAGGAGCGTTCCTAAATTACTATAATTTTGATGAGATAGAAGATTGGGCAAGTTTGTATTGTAACAAATGTTTTGAAATTGAGATCTTAGGTGGGTGTATGCAGGCAAATATAAGATGAAGTGTTTTTCATCCTCAACACTCATAGTCTCACAAATATGATAGATCTTTTTAACCCACAGAGTTTTAGGAAAGGTGCAATGCCCTGCTCCCCTATGTAGGTAATGAGAATTCATTCTTAATTCAACTATATGGATCTTCTTCTTTACGCTAGTTAAAATAGAGAGATAATTTTGATCTTCAAGATTAGGATTAATGGCCTCCTTGTAATATCTTAATTTTCTTTTATCCTCTAAATTTTCATCACACCACAACTTATCTTTGAAATTCAAAGTAATAATATTTTTAATATGATCTTTATTTTGCATAGTGATATTTTTGTCAATCCCCCACATCTTTAACCAAGACACATTATCTTCATGCCAATATCGCTTGAGCCTTAGGTGGTTTTGATTGGAATTTAAAGCAAGTTTCAAAAGTCTCCGGTCTCCCTAGTTTTTCTTTTGTACATTAAGTACCTAGTCATAACTATGCTCTCAATGGGAAAAAGACCCACTTCAATAAGGAGAATAGGACATGGCATATTGCTTTTAATTTAAGGTAATATGTTATAAAATGATTCTAGATTTGTTCAATCCTTCTCTAAGATTATCTAGAGAGATTGCAACCCCAAACTTCACACCCATACAGGAGAATGAGAGTGACAAGAGTTTCAAAGAGGAATTTATTTTTATCCCACGTCATAAGGTTGTCCAACTTACAACTGTTTTCATGGCCAAAATAAACTTTCCACCCTCCATTTATCCTTTTCTCGATGTTGTAGTTCCAGTTAAGCTTCTGATGGACATTAATTGCAAGATGCTTGTAGGAAGTCACTTCCTACAGGTTGTTATTATTGTACAAAAAATCAGCGTTAGTGAACTTATTGGATGCTATCGACATAAATTTGGATTTATCGATATTGACAGTCATGTCCGTACCAAAGCATAAAGTTTTGAGAATTCTTAATTGCTTATCAACATCAAAGGGACATAGTGCTAGAAGAACAATATCATCTAGATAAATAAGGATGATGGCAATTCTTGCTAACGTTGTGCTAGTGCAGCTTGTCTCTATTAAATAACCTTGTAACTTATCAATGCATATACCAAAAATGGTAGGGGAGAGGGGGAAAGCTTGCTTAACTCCTTTCTTACAATTAATATCTTCCGACCAATTCTCAATGTTCTTAAACTTGGCAATTACAATCTCATACAACCTTATTACAACAACTCTCAACTTAAAAGAAACCTTTAACTCTTCTAATCTTCTCCACAAGTTATTTCTAGGCACTATGTCAAAAGCTTTCCTAAAGTCCACAAAGAAACAAAGGAGATTGAGATTATTATTGCGACATTCCTCTACATTGATCCTAAGAGTGATAAGGTGGTCTATGGTGGAATGATACCTTCTAAAAATGGCTTGCCCTTTATCTCTTTTACCTTGAATTTCTAGACATATTTTTATCTTATTTTCGAAAACAATATGATGTAGGAGCATAGGATCAGGAAGATGAGGTCATCCATGAATTTATAACAGTCAAATGAATTCCAAGACCTCGGGTCTTGCACATATGTAATTTCTTTTTTTTTTATAAAAATGGAATAAATATGGATAAGGATACTCGATCCTTTCCATGTGTAACAGATAGGGTTGAGTTGAAGTCTGTTGAGACATTATAGTGACGAGTCATAGGGTTCAGTTAAGAGTTTGAATAAAAATTGAGTTCCTTTGACATAGGATCTGGAAACATAATCTTTTTGTATTTAAATAAGTTTGAGTTATTTTCTTAGACAGCTTAGTTAGCTTACAGAGCTTCTTAGCTTGCAGAAGATTAGTTTAGCTCACAGAGCTTAGGATAGCTCATAGAGGGTTGCAGATAGCTCGAAGAAGCTTGTTTATCTTGCAGAGAGTGTGTGGAGTGCAGAATAGAGAGAGTGTGTTCTATGACTAGTGGGTTGAATGAAGAACATAGTTTTCATACTCTACACATGTTTACTTATTTAACGTCTTCTTTCCAATAGCTAGGAGTATAATTTTTAATTCTATGTGCATGTGTTTTAACTTTGATATGTTATTGAACAATTCCCTAAGTTTGGGATTCATTTCCGCTTAGAAATTTGATCTAATAAGGATCAAAATCAGTGATTTCATTCTAATACGAAGAAAAACCAGAAAATCAATGATTGTAGTTAAGTTCCGCAGCCAAGAGACGCAGATTCGCAGAGTTAGGTCGTGATCCAAATCAAAATACAAATCGATAGTCATGATCCATCTTGCAGTAGATAAACGAATTAGAAAGAGGCTTGCGGGAGCGGAAAGGCGGAAGTCCAAAAGTTTGAGAATAAGAAAATTTAGATTTCTGATTTCCGAAGTCAGAAAGCAAAAAGCAGGAGAACATGAAAGGACTAAGGCTGGAAGTTGGGTTTTCCGATTCCGAAGTCCAGGAAGCCAGAAAGGTGAAGTGCACAAGTGCGGAAGTGCGAAAGTGTGGAAGGGCGGAAGTGCAGAAAAGCAGAGGTGTGGAAGTGTAGAAGTGCGGGAAGTTGAAGTTTGAAAGTTAGAGAAGTGATATTTTCGATTTTCGATTTCCACATGCAGAAAAAAGGTGAGTACGAAAAGCCTACAGTGGAAGGGTGTGTGCAGAAAGAAGGTTAGACAGTTCCCCAAGCTGTTTAATAAAATTAAGGCTTGTTAGTTTTCAGTAACCTCGGTTTTGAGGTCTATAAAAGAATAGTGCCATAAGAGTGGTATCAGAGTAGAATAAAAGGGATTATGCGTGAAGGTATGAGAGTGTGGTCACAATAGTTCTTGTTTTTGAAATATTGTGAATTGTTAATTATGAGGTTGGAGTAATTTTCCTGTATGAAAGGAAAGGTTATTTTTACTCCTGCATTTCTAACAGATCTAGAGAAAGTCACTATTGACAAGGAAATTGTATCCAGTAGTGAATTATTGTGTCAGGAGATGGAGGTCAGAGTTGGAAGAGGTCGGGGTAAGCGAGGAAGAACTATTGCCAATGTAGAATTGAGAGATGAAATAAGAACTCTGAAAGCAAGGATGGAAGCCTTAGAAACTTGCATACATCATGCGCACACTAGAGATACATGTGATGAAGAGATACCTAAAGAGGAGGAGGAAACAAATGCGGAAACTCATGAGGTAAGAATGTTTAGGTCTATTTTTGGTGCAGGTTCTAGTTCAAGAGCTGATGTACCATTCTATAGTGGAAGCTTGGATCCAGAAGAATTAATTGATTGGATCAATGCTATGAACAAACACTTCGACTATGCTGGAGTGAAGGAGGACAAGTAAGTTAGATTTGTTGTCACAAGGTTAAGAGGGCATGCATCCTTGTGGTGGGATGGTGTGCAAGCAGAAAGGATATTGAAAATGAAAGCCAGGATCAATAGCTCGAACAAAATGACAGCTGAATTGAAAGGTAAATTTCTTCCTAAGGATTATAAGTTGATTTTGTTTAGGCAAATGCAAAATCTTAAAAAAAAGTCAATGACAGTTAGGGAGTATATTGAGGAATTTTATAAGGTAAATATCAGATCTGGACATATGGAAGACACACCTGAGAAGGTAGCTAGGTATATTAATGGTTTAAGATTTGATATACAAGATGAATTGGGTTTGTCGTCATTGAGATCTGTTAGGGAAGCATATCAGTTTGCTTTGAAGGATGAGGAGAAGCTGATGAGAAAGCATAATAAGAAAGCAAAGATGAGAGGCTCTGGAGGAAGGGAACAACAACATAAAGGTGAAGCTAGCAATTCAAATCAGCAAGTACAGCCTGACAAAAATAATGATAATAGAGGTGAAAGGAATGCTTCACGAGGAGGAGGCAGAGGAAGAGGGGGACAAGTAATATGTTACACATGTGGGCAGCTTTGCCACATATCATGGGATTGTCATGAGAATGTTGCAGGACAGAGAGGAGCAGAAATAGTGCAAGCTGAACCTGAAGCTCCAAAGGAATTAGAAGTGGCTATCAATTACCCTGAACAAGGTGAAGCCTTGATGTTGAAAAAGGTAATTGGTGAGTCAGTTCAAAGGAGGAGCTTGTTTAAGATAGTTTTCAAAGCTGAAGGTAAGTGTTGCAAGTTAATTATTGATAGTGGTAGTACCGATAATTTGGTGTCTATAGAAATGGTGGACATGCTGAATTTAATGAGGACAATACATCCAAAACCATATAGAGTTGCATGGCTACAGAATGATCATCAAGTTCGTGTGAGTGAACAATTCCAAGTAAAGTTTTAGATTGGAAGCTATAAGGATGAGGTAAAATGTGACATCATAGAAACAGATGCTTGTCATGTTTTAGTAGGAAGGCCTTAGAAGTTTGACAGAGAAGTAGTGCATGAGGGTAAGAGGAATGTCTATTAATTTGAAATGAATGGAAAGAAACATAGTCTTCATCCATTCAGAGGTAAGCAAGAGGAAGTCAATAGTCAATTGTTGATGATGACTGGCAAGAGATTTTGAATGATTGGAAAGCTGAAGATGAGGTAAAAGTAATTTCACAAGTAAATGATTTTGAAATTAAAATGACTAACAAGGTGTGCAATGTATGGCTAAAGGAAAGAATAGACCAATAAGAAATGTCAAATGCAAGCATGGCATTAATTGAGGAAGCACAATGTGAAGTCATAAAGCGTGGTGAGAGGTATATGAATAATGAAATTACTAAGGATGGTGATGTGATAGAAATATGCAAAGGAGAGAAGAGCCAAGAAATTCATATACATAATTCTTGGATAGCAGACATATTCATGCTAATGTATTTTTTGTTTGCTTATGTAACAAGGAATCTTATTCATTTGTATGCAGATGAAGGAGAACCTGTTGACAAATTGGTTGCAGGTCAGAGGAAAAAAGAACTTAAATGTTCTTTGGAGTTCGAGCATATGCTAGAAAAACCGAAGGACCTGTTACAAATAGAGTGCTGGAAGACATGACTGAAGGGGCTGTTCAAAATGAGAACACTGCCCAAATTTACACTTTGGGTATCTGCTGAAATCCTATAGAAAAACAGCAGGGAGGGAGCTCATGGACAAGAGCCCATGAAGAGTTTCAAGTTGGGAGTCTGATGCAGGAGCATAGGCTCAGGAAGATGAAGTCATCCATGACTTCATAACAATCAAATGAATTCCAAATGAATTCCAAGACCTATGGTCTTGCACATATGTAATTTCTTTTATTTCATAAAAATGGAATAAATATGGATAAAGATACTCGATTGTTTCCATGTGTAACAAATAAGGTTGAGTTGAAGTCTGTCGAGACATTATAGTGATGATTCCTAGGGTTCAGTTAAGAGTTTGAATAAAAATTGAGCTCCTTGGTTATAGGATCTGGAAACGTAATCCTTTTGTATTTAAATCAGTTTGAGTTATTTTCTTAGATAACTTAGTTAGCTTACAGAGCTTGTTAGCTCACAGAAGCTTAGTTTAGCTCACAGAGCTTAGGATAGCTCATAAACGGTTGAGGATAGATCGAAGAACCTTTTTTAGTTTGCAGAGAGTGTGTGGAGTGCATAACAAAGAGAGTGTGTTCTACAACTGGTGGATTGAATGAAGAACAAAATTTTCATACTCTGCACATGTTTGCTTATTTAACATCTTCTTTCCAATAGCTAGGAGCATGCTTTTTAATTCTCTGTGCATGTGTTTTAACTCTGATAAGTTATTGAACAATTAACTAAGTTTGGGATTCATTTCCGGTTAGAAATTTGATCTACTCAGGATCAAATTCAATGATTTCATTCTAATCTGAAGAAAAACCAGAAAATCAACAATTGCAGTTAAGTTCTGCAACCAAGAGACGCAGATGCATAGAGTTAGGTCATGATCTGCATCAAAATACAGATTGACGGTCACGATCTATCCCACAGTATATTGACGGTTCAGAAAGAGGCTTGTGGGAGCGAAAAGGCAAAAGTACAAAAGATTGAGAATAAGAAAAGTTAGATTTCCGATTTCCGAAGTTGGAAAGCGGAAAGCGGGAGAACATGAAAGGACTAAGGCTGGAAGTTGGGTTTTTCGATTCCAAAGTCCAGAAATCTGAAAAGGTGAAGTGCGGAAGTATGGAAGTGCAGAAGTGCGGAAAAGCAGAAGTGCGGGAAGTTGAAGTTCTAAAGTCGGAGAGGTGAGGTTTCTGATTTTCGATTTTTGCATACAGAAAAAAGGTGAGTGCGGAAAGCCTAAAGCGGAAGGGAATGTGTGGAAAGAAGGTTAGGTAGTTCTCCAAGATGTTTAAGAAAATTAAGGCCTGTTAGTTTTCAGTAACCTCGGTTTTGAGGTCTGTAAAAGAACAGTGCCATCACAATACCATATAACTTGGACAAGAGAGAGCTAATAATCATGATCATATATATTATTTATGAAATTATTAAAATGAAACATGTAATATTGCGACAAAATATCCTAGGGAAGCAGGTGCAGGGGGGATACTATTTGATCCTAGAGGGAATACAATAAAAACATTCAAATGAGGATTAGGGAAAGTCACAAATAATCAAGCATAGCGATGTGATCTTTATGAGGGTCTCAAAAGTGTTGTTTTTCTTGGCATCCATTCACTTGCCATCATAGGAGATTCCCTTATAATAATTTCCCAAGCTAGGAAGGGGACATATCTTGAAGACAAACTAGTAGGATGACTCCAACATCATATCAATAGTTTCCTTTCCCAAATTCCTAAAGTTTAACTCTTCCATATGTGATAGGTCAATAATACCACTGATATGCTTGCAAACAATGCAGTTTTTTTGGCACAAGGTGACTTGGTTGTCGATGGGGGTCAACAAGGTGACTTGGTTGTCGATGGGGGTCAACATGTTGCATGTTGGCTCCCCTAGACATCATATAAATATTTGCAATCCCCTTATTGATTGTTTGAATGGGGTATGCATTAAATTCGTGCACATTTTTAAGAAGGAGTGTCATGACCCCTTTAATGAATATCACCACCAATCTATGCAATCAATACAAGTGTTAAATTTGTGCATGAAGGGAGTTACAGGTGGCTTGAATTTGTCAAAGCTTTGGGTTATGTATCACCCATATTATCTTCCAATATCCATTCAAATTTGCTTCAAAGCGAAGAGGGTGAACATTGGTTCACAGAGTGTTCATGGGATGGTTTTGTGGGCTTCTAAGATTGATGAAGCATTCCCCTATGCCCTAAGGGAGTGGATTTTGAATGCGTTGTTGTTCAATCACTTGGAAAATCATTTACAAGAGTTAGCTTACATGTCTGGATTTGTATCCATTCTTTCGCTCATTTGTAAAGTCTTGTACATGGGAGTTCTTACTCATCAGGGAATCTATGGGAGCTTGGGTGTTGATTTAACTTCTTCCTTCCATTGGAGAATTTGGGGCTTCATATCTCTACAGGAGGTGTGTGTCTAGATAGTCGAAAAATTTGCAACTTATGGGAATAGACAAGAAATTGCAAGAATTTTTTGAAGGAATTCAAGACACCCGAGCGGACATTAAAGATATCTGCAGTCAAATGAGGTGGATGGACCTGCAATTGGAAGGGTTGATTGATGTAGTTTTTCAATCAACTACTCGTGCCCTTATCATGTACTCTCGATTGGAATATGTTGAACAAGATTCTCAACAACTCTTAGCGCATAATTCTTGTCTAAATGGTTGTTTTGACAATGTTGACGGGACTGTTCGAGTTTGTGAATCCCAAATGTATACAATTTTGGCCACCATGGAAAAATATAAAGACGTTGAGCAGATAGTGCTCTGACTCTTGTCTTAAGTGTCTTGTTTAGATGTTTGTTTATATGACATAGAGGAAGAAATTCAAGTGAAGAAATCTCAGGTTGATACCATTCAAGTTAATACTATGGATAGGCATACTGATCTCCTGGTAACAAACTAGTCCCACACCATTGATTACTATGGTAGCAAAGGAACTAACGGTTTCCTTTGTTCCTCAACCTATTGCAGCGGCTAATATTTCAAGTTCAGGTGGAGAATAAGATGGTGAAGAAGATGTGTAAGAAAATCTTGATGAAAATGACTCAGGTCAGGTCATGGATAGTGCTCACAACTCCTCTTAAAATCTGTTTTTTATGCTCTTTTTTGTCTACTAGTTTTAGGCCAGTTTGTTGGAGTTTACAATAATGTACCTATTTGTGGTTATAGTGAAACACTGGCTAAAATATGGATGATTGTATATGGAGTAAATAGTTGTTCCAAATACTTTATAAGTGTTCTTTTTAAGGATGATACATTATAACTTTTTGCTACTAATTTTCTTCAGTATTATATATATATATATATAATTTCAAATTAAAATGAAGAAACTCATGCTTGAGGCTCAGGAAAGTTAGGGAGGCGGAGCGAGGGTTAGGGTTTCAACACTATGCAAGGAGGGTGAGGGTTTGCTGGCCACAAGCTTGTCAACGATTATGATAGGTCTTTGTCAGAGCATCGGGAATGGCGGTAGGGGTCTCGTTTTCGTAGGATTTTCTTCTCTCATTTGAGTGGTGGGATGAACAATTGCATAGAACTGGTGGTACCCTAGTGACCATGGAGGCAGGAGATCAGATAGATTACTCTAGTGACCACATGTAGAATGAGACGATATGGGTCGCGACAGATGGAAATATTTGGGCTAAGGTGGAGGCCCTAGGCCCGATGAGGGATTATGGGGTCTCGAATGAGCATTTTGAGCATCCACTGATAGAGCTTGGTTTCTCTCCATATGATGTATTGGTTTTTTCTCCTCCATCGTATTTGCAACATGAAGTCCATGGGTTTTAGCATGTGGATGACCCTTTGTTGTCCTAAGTCGAGGGGGTGACTTTATGGCATTCTGCTCAGCCCCTCTTGGGATCTGAGGAGTGTGACCGAATCCTCGGTGGTGTGGAGGCTGGGGAGTTGTTCTGGCAGAGTAGGGTTCAGGCAAGAAGTCAGCAACCAAAACCTTCGGGTTGACTAGGTCAAAACAATCTGCATGAATCTGGTTTTGTCTCTGGGATTTTGAGTGCACATGAGTAGAGGGTTTTCTCAATCCCTAGTTCTGGGACTGGGACTAGATCGGATGTTGGTGGCGAGGAGTCTAAGGAGGGTCTGGATCATCCCCAGAAAAGACAAAGGAAGCGCTGGGTAAAATCATGCCATACAAACTACAACTATGCCTTGAGAGAGGACATAGAGTGGAATCAGGTAGTTCAAATGATGGACCAGACTCTGGTTTGGAAGGCTTTAGGCCATGCATTTTCATGGCATAACATTTTAGCTTGGGTGGAGGTCCATTGGAAGCCAAGTCTAAGTTATGTGCATGAGGTCAAGGAACTAACTAGAAATTGGTTTGCATTCAATTTTCGCAATGCAAAACATGCTTTCTGGGTTCTCGATATAAATTGGAACTGGGATAATTGCCCAATTATGCTTAAGCCTTGGCATCCGCTCTTCGATTCCAACAAAGAAAGATTGGATGTTGTGCCATTGTGGGTTTGGATGCTTGGCCTTCCTCTTCACTACTGGATGGAGTGACATTTCAGAGGGATTGGAAATATATTGGGAACTTATCTGGAGGGGGATTTCTCCTTTGTGCGCACAAAACAAAATAAGGTAGCAATAATTTTCGTAAACCTCAACGTCAGAGAAGGGATGGCAGAAGAGATGAAGCTAAGTTGGGGCCCTTACATCATCACTCAAAAAATTGATTATGAGAATGTGCCCTTTAGATGCCGGAGGTGTCATGCCGATGGAAACCCAACACCTGAATGCAAACTCCCTCTTTGGATAAGGCTTGGAGGTTGACATTGATGGTCATAAGGGATTGATAGGGTGGTGCCTGCAGGTTCTACCTCGACGCCCCCCTATCAGTCGACACACCCTATTAGTGTTGGGGAATAGGGGGAACAACCTCCTTCTAGCCCAAAAAAGGACTCTGCAGAACAAGTCGAGATACTGCATGTGCAGGGGCCCTAGTTTGTGGGTACTCCTCCTCCTCCTTTCTCTCCTTCCATTAAATTTTTTATGAATAATGTTTCTTTCTCTAGTTTAGATTGGGTTGAGGGCCTAAAGAATCTATCAATCACTCCACATCCTCCTTCGACCCCCCCCCTTCCCCTTATTGATCTCCCTCCTTCCCCTCCGGAGGAGATATCCCCCCCCTTAGATCCCGACCCGACACCTTGTGAGGAAGAATCCACCTCGCCCCTGCCCGAGTCCTCAAACTCGGGTTATTTTCTTTGCTCTGGTACAAAATCGACAACTAGGGGTCTTGGGAAAGGGAAGGATCAGCCTCAAAAGGGAAGAGGGAGGACATATTTTATTCCCAAGGCTCAGACCAAAGCAAGAAATGATCTTTTGGAAGGGAAACAACAGTTTATTGAACGTGTGCTTAGAGAAGTGCGAACCCAAAAGAAGGGTCGTTCATGAAAATCATGTCTTTTAATTGTAGGGGCCTGTCTGGTCCCCATAAAAGATCAACACTTAAGAAGGTGGTCTCCCTAGCATGCCCTGACATCATTCTTCTTCAAGAAACTCTGGGCATTGGTGAGGTGGTGAAGACTAGTGTTTGTTCTAGGTCCGTTAGCCATCCCTTTTAGGTCTGTTAGGCATTTATTTTACCTTAGATTTTTATCTTGGTTTTTAATTTTTCCTAAAACTTAGACTATTTTGATTTCAATTTCTAAATATATTTTATGCATTTACATTTATATTAAGTTTCTTTAGCCAAAGCTCCAATAGATTATTAAGGTTTTGTTCATAATTCTATGAATCTAAGGTTTTATGAGTATTGCATATATTTTTTTTTACATAAGCTGGAAGAACATGACATTTACTCAAGATGCATGTACGTTTCTAGCTTGCGAAGGATTAAGTGTTTTGCAGGTACCATCATTTGACTAGCAACCTTCGAAGTTTGTGCATGTTTTAAAAAAATTGACAGCTGGTTTTGATGAGTACTCGAACAGGTTCAGGGACAAAAGGAGGCTCAAGTAGCTCACCAGTAATTAATTGTCATGGGAAAGTAGTTGGAATAAATGCTGGCAGCAGGATTAAAGGTTCTTGTACATTTTTCTTCCACTGGATTGAGTGATAAGGGCACTGAAAATTTTATAGAATCGCAGAGAAACTGCACTCCATATTCCTCGATGCATACTCCGGATGACCCTTATCCACAATGCCTTAGATAAGGTTTTAGTTGCTGAGCGTATTATTGAGCTGACCCTTATCATGGTTGAGGTTGACATATCCTTAATTTGCATGATTGATGGTGTGCATGCTCAACATTTTTCTAGAACAGGGGTGGTGATCTATCATTCTAAAACCATGGAAATTGTTGTGGTGGACAAGTATATAGTGCCTATTTTGTTATCAGATCTCATGTTATCATTCACTGCTTACTCAATGGAGATTCCTGGAGATACTACAAGCTAAAATCACGCAATTTCACTGTCACAAACCTAGTAGTTTCCTTTGAAATTCCCCACAAGAAGAGGCTGCGTTTTTAGAAATGTGGCGTTTTTACTGTGCTGAGTCATAATTTTCAAATGATGGTTTTGAGCTTATGGAAAATCATTTTATGAAACGGGTGGAGGTTTTTGTTCCTAACACATCATAGAACAATAACCTCTCTCATTTTTCCTACAAATGTCACATATTAGGAGAATAGAATCCATATTTGAGCCATAAGTTTTGGATCTCAGAATTTCCCTGTTTGAAACATGTTTTTGAAATGTAGATCTAGGGCAAATGAAAACAAATCTCAAAGAAATGAGAGAGGTGTTTTTCTTATAAAAAATCAATATATAATAACCTCTTTGGGTTTATACACAGGTGTCACGGATTTGGAGAGCCGAATCCATCTCTGAGCCCCAATTTTCAGCAGCCTGGCCAAATATTTGTGGCAGGCAGTTTCAGAAATCGATTGTAACTGATTGTTATCTTTGGGATTTGGGAGGATTTCAACCTCACCATCTATATAATGCATATTGTAACATTTTGGAGAAGGGGGGGACACATATGGGAGTCGAGAGACTGGAACTTATGTAGAACTACAATACTTTATGTGTAAGATATTTTTGTTTTATGAATGATTTATGTCTATCTAGAGCTAGGTTTTGGACTTATATAATGTTTAGGTTCATTGGTACTATTTGAACCCTGGTTTATATTGCAGTTATGTAGATGTCTTCTATATAGATGTTGTATTTACTTGTGAATGTTTATGTTTGCATGAGATTTGGAACGTTATTTCAAATGTCTATACTTTCATATATGTTAGAATAATAAACTGTCTGTTATTTACTTGTTTATATATATTCCTAAAACCTTGTTTCAAGTGCTTAAAATTGTGCCATCATTCGTACTACAAATTTGCTTCCTTATACATATTTGTACCTGATGTTATTAGATCATTGTATCTCTATGTATGGTTTTTACCATATCTGATTCTTATATTGTTATCCCAAAAACCTAAAAACAATCATTTATTTACTGAGATGCCTGAACACTACTGACCCCGTAGTCTAGGTAGCAGAATTTAGGAAAACATCTTTTGGCGACCATACTGGGGAGGAAGCATACCGTTCTTCCTTGGTTTGATAACGATTAGATCCAGTCTTTGATGGTGAACAAGGGCTGGTTGCATGCTTTAGACTACAATTTTTTCACCGGTGACTTCATAGGGAAAGGATCTGTTGGCGACTCCACCGGTTCAAAATGTCAAAATCCATGGAAGCCATTGTGGTTGCAAGGTTTGCACCTTTCAATTTTTCATTTGTTCCAGATTTTCCAAATAATGTTCCTACTATGGATGAATGGGGAGACTTCCTTCTAAGATTTAGAGGAGATGGCCATGACGATCCAGCACAACACTTGATTGAGTTTCATCAATACATGGACCAGCTCAATATTCATCATGAAGATGTATTGTTGAAATTTTTTATGTATTCTTTGGAAGGAAATGCCAGATAGTGGTACCGATCTCTTCCTATCTCTAGCATTTCGTCAATAAAATATTTCTATGCTGCCTTTTATGTTTATTGCAAGAAGATCTATTATGTTGATCTCCTTTTAGAGGACTGTTGTGAGAAATTTAAGTTCAAGAAATCTCTTTGTAATAATGATCAATATAGCCTTACGGATGAGGTTCATGAAGAAACATTTCAAAAAATGAATTCTACGAGATATTTGACAGTTTTCAGAATTCAAGACATCATTATCATGAAGAGTCTACTATTGGAAAACCTTGTGAAGCTCAACCCTCTATTGAAGATCATAATGTTTATGAAGGCTTGCAGAATAATATTAAAGTTGATATTAATGACAGTCGAGTTAAAGACGCCCTTGATTCTTTTTCTAAATCTGTTTTACAGCAGGATGATTTTCAGCTGTCAAATGTTAAATTTAATGACCATAATACTTTGGATGCATTTGGCATAAATTCAGATGTTTGTTATAATGGCAATTATAATACAGAAGCTATTCCAAGTTTGTTTGAAGATCAGATTGTTGCTGATAATTTTCAGAAAACTTCATATTTGTCATTAGAATTTTATTAGTCTGCTCCATTTTTTGATGATAATGATGATGATCTTGAAAAGCAAGATTCAGATATGTGTGATGTGGCAGAATTCAATCAACAGGTTCATGAAGACTTTCAGTTTATTATCCATGAACAAACAGAACCAATGTATGACAGTTACCCATCTGATGGCAGCATGAAAGAGGAAGATCATCTTGTTAATTCTCAGGATGACATTGTTATTGACACCATTGAAGGAACTTGTGAGCAAATTCATGATAAATTTGATGCCTTTGATTTCCAATGCCTGGTGTTATCTCTAAGGTTGTTTGACCTTTTTACCTTAAGATATTTGATTGTCATGTGTTTTTATTTTAAAATTTTTCCTTTGTTTTACACCTTATGTTTGATTGAACGCCATTATGGTTTTCTTTTAGTCTTTTGAATCATCAAAATATTCACTCATTATTCATGAACCTATGTATGTGCAAGAGATTTTGTATTATATAGTGGATTGTTAAAACTGGCAGCATTATTCAACTGGCAGCATTTCACTTACTGGTAGCAGAGTTTCAAAGGGTATTTCATTAAAAAGTTTGTTATTTATAAGTACCATGGAATATAAAGGGGTAATGAACTATGGTTATATTCATGTTATTCGGTGCATTGGTATAAACATGCTTTAAAAGCACCCCTCTCCACAAAATTATGGATTTTATCGTGTCATTTATGGGATTGTACACCTGTTCTCATTTTGAAATTAAAACACTACATGCAATGAATATTAGTACTGATCGTGGCAGAGTCGACATAATTCATCCTTTTCCCTAAAAATCTGTCTCATTATTTTTCCTAATACTCTGGTTAACTGGAGAAGGACATTCAAAGAGTCGTTTGTATACTGTCAATGTTCATTGTTCACGAACAACAAAATTAGGGTTTGAAGCAGCTAGGGTTTGTTTTCAAACTATGAAAGATTGTATGTTAAAAGGGCCGAATTACATCATATATGTTTCCCTGCATCTCAAAGCAAGTGGTTGCAGTAAAAATTCCCTGTTAAAAGAGTATAGTGTGAAGGGTTTTAAAAATGTCAAAGACAACAGAGGAAGAAGATCCAGAGGTTATGGTAAAAAGAAAGCCAGGAGGTTTAATTTGAAGGTTGGAGCCAAACAATACAGAGTGGATAATGAAATTTCCCAGGTCAGCTAAATTAATGAAGAAGGCCGAATGGTTTAACTTCTGTGAGAAATTACAAGGTTACCACTCACAGGTAACCATGTCATTTATTAAAAACTATAGAGATGAAAAAGTTCAGCTTGAAAGCTTAACAGTTGGGGTAAACGAGGATTCTATTGCTGAGGCAATAGATGTTCCGGTACAGGGGGAGAAATGGTTTAAACAACAGGATTTCCAAGGAGATTTCAGTGAATTTTTGATGCCAGGATTTGAGAAGCTATATTGGAAAAACGGTGTCCATGTTAGCAAAATGAAGCCAAGTTGGAAGATTCCTTTAGAGATGATACAAAATTATATCACATGCGATGGCAGGTATCACATAGTGCTTAAACGCCATTTAAAGTTGCTGATGCACATTAATGGAAGTATACAGGTAAATCTCCCATTTTATTTATTAAAAAGCCTTCAAAATATGATTTCCAGGGTTCAGGGCCATCCCGAGCATACTGCTCAATCTATCTATCATCAAGGCTTGATTAAGCTATTGATTTTATCTCAGTTGCAAAAGGAGGGAAGAACATGGGAAGCTCTATTAACAGAGCTAGGGTTTAAAGACAACCCTAAAGAGAAAGGGAAAAGAATGATGGAAGATTCTGACCAGCAAACAACAAGTCCCAAAAAACCAGTTCAAACTGTTGAAAAAGAAGGAAAGAATACTACAGAGAAACCCATCCAGGAAGGTTTGTGTCTTGAAGCTTCATGCACAAATGAAAACCCTGAAAAACTGAGTGCTATGCTGAAAAATATAGCCTCAAAAAGTGAAATTCGTAATCAGTTATTGAAGATAGAGAACAAGGATATGAAGCCAAGAACCAGGTTAAGAAAGAAGCTTCAGACAGAGAAAATATCAGCACATGAAGATGCCATGGAAGTTGTAATGATAGATGATGCTCGTAGTGAAGAAAATGTACATACATCAAAGGATCAGTATTGTGCAGATATTGAGAGGTTTATTGATATTCAAGGTGTTGCAGGGTCTATACCTGAATCCTTTTGCACAAACAAGCAGGTTAATTCAGATGATGGTTCAGCATCAAGGACTCTACAGGAAGAAGAAGTCCATATAAGAGAAGAAGACTTGGAAATATCTCCAGAACTAAACCAAGTTAAGAAGTCTTTGCAGACATACAAAGAAAAAACCAGGTATCTGCAAAACATTAATGAAAAGTTGATGGTAGCCAACAAGAGACTTCGTGAAGATCTGGAGGATAAGGAGACAGAATATCAAAAGTTGCTGATAATATCTAAAGATATTCTAAGGGAAAAACGAGCTATTTAGAATCAACTGGAACTCATCAAAGCTCAGAATAAGGAGGACAACAAAGATGCTAAATTCGCCAGATTGCAAAAGCGTTCCCAGGTTTTGAGTGATTTAGCTATATTAGCAAAGGCTTCCAAAAGCCTTTAGAAGTTGAACTGTAGTTTGCTTTTGAAATAATGTTGTTTATTTGACAGATGTATTTTCTATATTACACTTGTACTTGAATACTGTTTAAAAGGGATTGACTTCCCTATTTTTGAGAAGGTTCGATCCATAGATGTAGGATCTTATAGTTAGCTTAAAGAAACAAATATTTGGTATTTTAAGGGGAGTCTCTAGATGAGACAGGGGTTGGCAATTGGAGTTATGAGGATCCAGTTTTGATGTCTTTTTGGATGACATAAAATACTCTACATCTTCAATACAGGTTCTACCTTGATATGAGTAAGATTATGATTTGTCTGTGTGTGTTATGAATTGTGTTTCTTGTAATTTATCATGTATATGGTCCATTGAATTCCATTGTAGTGATTCTTATGTTGAAATACAATTATCCTTATACTTTAAAAAAAACAGAGGCAGTTTCATTTCATGACATCATGATCGTAGTTACTTGGATATTGGATCTTGTATCTTGTTTTATGTTATACAGTTCTTGTATGATTTTATGATTTTCTTATAGCTTTGATGACATACCAGTTTTCATTTTGACTTCATTGATTTATATTTTTGAAAAAGATTTCCTTAAGCTTGAACCCCTGTAGTCTAGGTTCAACTTTAGGGATAACACCTGGAAAGTCTTAATTCTCTATTTTCAATAGAACAAATGAAATATCATTTTATAAGTGGAGTTGAACAACAATGTGAATTTTTGTATCAGCTGTAAATCCAGCATAACCAGGAAGACCCAATGGCCATTTACATGAATTCAGGGTTTTCAAAAGGTTTCAACCTTTTAGAAATTGAAATCAAAGTAGAATATGCTTTACAAATTAAATTTCTGTTTCAAATGATAAATTCTTCTTTGATTTCTATCTACCTGCAAGAAGTTGTTACAGTCGGTTGGATGCTATCATGGCTTCACTGGAAGTATGATTACACTTGATTGGGTTGTTTCTATCGATTAGAAGTAGGAGTAAGCAGGAGAATAATCTCGCCATACGATCATGCATATTCTTTTTAGTATGCTTGGCTTGCAACAATACTTTGTTATTTCAGAGGTGTGTGCTTAGAGTTTGAGAAGGTTTTATAAATTTGGTAAATGACTCCATAGCCCAATGGATCAGGTTTGGTTGACAAAAAATAAAGGCACTTGGTCTTCAGTTCTTGGCAAATCACAAGGAAATGCCATTCCCCAGTTGGAGCCAATGTTTGTTCTAGGTCTGTTAGCCATCCCTTTTAGGTCTGTTAGACATTTTTTTTACCTTAGATTTTTATCTTGGTTTTTAATTTTTCCTAGAACTTAGACTAATTTGATTTCAATTTCTAAATACATTTTATGCATTTACATTTATATTAAGTTTCTTTAGCCGAAGCTCCAATAGATTATTAAGGTCTTGTTCATAATTCTATGAATCTAAGGTTTTATGAGTATTGCATATTTTTTTTTTACATAAGATGGCAGCACATGACATTTACTCAAGATGCATGTATGTTTCCAGCTTGCTAAGGGTTAACTGTTTTACAGGTACCATCATTTGACTTGCAGTATTCGAAATTTGTGCGTGTTTTAAAAAAATCGGCAGCTGGTTTTGATGAGTACTCGAACAACTTCAGGGACAAAAGGAGGCTCATGTAGCTCACCAGTAATTAATTGTCATGGGAAAGCAGTTGGACTAAATGCTGGCAGCAAGATTAAAGGTTCTTGTGCATTTTTCTTCTACTAGATTGAGTGATAAGGGCATTGAAAATTTTACAGAATTACAGCGGAACTGCACTCCATATTCCTCGAGGCATACTCCAGATGACCCTTGTTCACAATGCCTTAGATAAGGTTTCAGTTGCTGAGCTTATTATTGAGCCAACCCTTATCATGGTTGATGTCGACATATCCTTAATTTGCATGATTGATAGTGTACATGCTCAACATTTTTCTGGAACAAGGGTGGTGATCTATCATTCTAAAACCATGGAAATTGTTGTGGTGGACAAGTATATAGTGCCTATTTATTTATTAGATGTCATGTTATCATTCACTGCTTACTCAATGGAGATTCCTGGAGAGAGACTACAAGATAAAATCACACAATTCCACTATCACAAACCCAGTAATTGCCTTTGAAATTCCCCACAAGATGAGGCTACGTTTTTCAGAAATGTGGCGTTTTTACTGTGCTGAGTCATCATTTTCAAATGATGATTCTGAGCGACTGGAAAATCATTTTGTGAACGGGCAGAGGTTTTTGTTCCTAACACATCATAGAAAAATAACCTCTCTCAGGTTTCCTACAGGTGTCACATATTAGGAGAATCAAATCCATTTTCGAGCCCTAATTTTCGGATCTCAGAATTTCCCTGTTTGACACATGTTTTTGAAATGCAGATCTCGGGTAAATGAAAATGAATCTCAAGGAATGGAGAGAGGTTGTTTTCTCAGAATAAATCAATATACAACAACCTCTTTGGGTTTATACACAGGTGTCACGGATTTGGAGAACCGAATCCATCTCTGAGCCCCAGTTTCCAGCAGCCTGGCCAAATTTTTGTGGCAGGCAGTTTCAAAAATTGATTGTAACTAATTGTTATCTTTGGGATTTGGGAGGATTTCGACCTCACCATATATATAATGCATATTGTAACATTTTGGAGAAGGGGGGACACAGATGGGAGTCTAGAGACTGTAACTTATGCAGACCTACAATACTTTATGTGTAAGATCTTTTTGTTTTATGAATGATTAATGTCTATCTGGAGCTAGGTTTTGGACTTATATAATGTTTATGTTCATTGGTACTATTTGAACCTTGGTTTATATTGAAGTTATGTAGATATATTCTAGATAGATGTTGTATTTACTTGTGAATGTTTATGTTTGCATGAGATTTGGAATGTTATTTCAAATGTTTGTACTTTCATATATGTTACAATAATAAACTATATGTTTATTACTTGTTTATATATATTACTAAAACCTTGTTTCAATTGCTTAAAACTGTGCCATCATTCGTACTACAAATTTGCTTCCATATACATATTTGTACCTGATGTTATCAGATCATTGTATCTCTATGTATGGTTTTTACCATATCTGATTCTTATATTGTTATCCCAAAAACCTAAAAACAATCATTTATTTATTGAGGTGCCTGAACACTGTTGACCCCATAGTCTAGGTAGCAGAATTTAGGAAAACATCTTTTGGCGACCATACTGGGGAGGAAGCATACAGTTCTTCCTTGGTTTGATAACGATTAGATCCAGTCTTTGATGGTGAATAAGGGCTGGTTGCACGCTTTAGACTACAATTTTTTCACCAGCGACTTCACAGAGGAAGGATATGTTGGTGACTCCATCGGTTCAAAATGTCAAAATCCATGGAAGCCATTGTGGTTGCAAGGTTTGCACCTTTCAATTTTTCAGTTGTTCCGGATTTTCCAAATAATGTGCCTACTATGGATGAATGGGGAGACTTCCTTCCAAGATTTAGAGGAGATGGGCCATGACCATCCGGTAGAACACTTGATTGAGTTTCATCAATACATGGACCAGCTCGATATTCATCATGAGGATGTATTGTTGAAAATGTTTATGTATTCTTTGGAAGGAAATGCCAGATAGTGGCACTGATCTCTTCCTATCTCTAGCATTTCGTCAATAAAATATTTCCATGCTGCATTTTATGTTTATTGCAAGAAGATTTATTCTGTTGATCTCCTTTTAGAGGACTGTTGTGAGAAATTTAAGTTCAAGAAATTTAAGTCCACACTTTCTACAAACTTGTTGAGAGTAGATGAATTACAAGCCTTCCCAAGAGTATTCCCCTTCAATATTTTAGAGGTGGATTCAGGTCTGAAATACCTTGGGTTTCAACTGAAACCTGATGATTATAGGAAGCAGGATTGGAAATGGCTCATCGATAAATTGGAAAAACTATTAAAGGTCTGGAGCCACAAATGGCTTTCGAGAGAAGGTTGGTTGGTCTTGGTGAAATCATTATTGGAGGCAATCCCAGTTTATTGGATATACCTGTCATGGATTCCAAAGGGGATTCTGGAGGCACCCAGGAAGCTCTGTTTTCGTTTTCTGTGGTGTGGGAAAGAAGATTATTTTGTTTCTCCCTGGGTGAGGTGGGAAAGAAAAGCAATTGCTAAAGGCCTAGGTGGTTGGGTGTTGAAGAACATGTTCTTATTTTCCAAAGCTCTGGAGGCTAAAGGGGGGTCATGTATATTATTGAAGACATAAAGTCTTTGGACTCAAGTGGTAACCCATAAATATCTAGCTCCGAAGTCTGTTGAATATTGGGTGAGATCCCCTGAAAAATCACATGTGGGTGGCTCGATGATCTGGAAGGCAGTGGTAAATTCATTCTTGGTGATTGAATCAAATTTTTCTTGGAACATTGGAGATGGGAGGAGGCTCAGAATTGGGGAGGACCCCTTGATTGGGAGTGCACATTGCCATCTCCTTCCTGAGCGGATGGTGATGACCTTGAGGGAGAGGGGTATAAATTTTCTGTCACAAGTGGAAAATCCAATATAGGAAAAGGCTTGGGTTCGATCTTGGAGACATGTGAATACTTTAGGAATCTCAGAACTGGACCAAGCAGTGCTGTCTCTTCTATTTTAGGAACTTAACAAGGCACAAATTATTCTAAGAGACAAGGAATACGAACTCTTGTGGGAAGGCGACCCGCTTGGCATCTACTCTCCGAAAGATGGATATATCCGTCTAAGTGCATATGAGAGCAACAGGGAGTTGGTTTGGTGGCGGGAAAAACTGTGGAAGATCAAGAGCCCACTCAGAACTCGCTTGTTTATGTGGAATGCTTTGGAAAATAAGGTCCCAACATGGGACAACCTGCAGAAAAGGAACAAACATGGACCTTGGTGGTGTGTACTTTGTAAGTCAGATGAAGAGTCGGTCACACATCTCTTTTTAAATTGTCCTTTCATTAGAGAGGTGTGGGCAGAGTGCACACTAACAACTGGTATCCTTTGCATTTGGGAGGGGAACTCAATGTCTTAAGCTTGGAAAATTTGGAATTCTGTGGCACGCCTCAAACATGTGAAAGCCCTGCCTCTGTTGGTCATTTGGGGGATCTGGTTGGCAAGGAGTAATTACTTTTTTTTCGGAAAAATCCCGTACACCAAAGATTACTACAACACTCTCGTGTGGCATTCTAACTGCTTTCCCTCAGCTTATTAGAGTAGCAAATCAAAGGGAGACCCTGGCAGTTGAAATTGATAGGACTAATCCATGGGGGTTTTTCGATGGTGCAGCCCAAAACAACTTCTGTGGGGGAGGGGCCCTTCTTTTCCTTTCAGATTCTCACTATGAACTTACTCTAAGGTTGGGAGAGGGAAGTAACAACTATGCTGAACTTTTGAGCCTGAAAATTCTTCTAATTTTTGCAGCAGAAAAGGGTTTCTGAAGCATAAACATTTCTGGTGACTCACTAAATGTTATAAACTGAATAAAAGGGACTCAACAATGCAGGCATTTAAGATTAGCAAATATCCTTTTGTCCATTCGGGAGGTTCAGAACACATTTGATACTTTCTTATATTGCCATGTTTATAGGGAAAACAACAAAGAGGTGGACAAAGCCTCGAAGTAGGGTTTGCAAATGGCTCTGGGGATTTGGAAGCTAAAGGAATTCCAGGACGAGATTGCACATGAATACTACCATCAACCTTTTATAGAGTGAACATTCACGCTGGTTTGGCTTATCAAAGTTTTCAGCAAGACAATTTTTACTTTTTGTTTATTATATAGCATGATACAGAACTTTTATGTTTTTGTTGTTTAGTTATATCGATTAATTATCAGGTTGGCAAGCCTAATGACTATATATGATCCTTTATAGCATATTTTTATGTAACGAAACTCTATATTGTAATAGCTCCATAAAACAGAGCTACAAAATGAAGACAATAAGTCTTGGAAACAGTCTAATTTTCTCTCAGCAATGCACACTTGATGTACATATACAAAATGTAATTTTATTCACACCTGATGAAATAAAATTACGCTTTTTTCAAAGAAAAAAACTGAAATTAAATTTAAATTTTTTAATTTATATGTTTTGGCAATATATATTGGATAATAATCCTCAATTCTTTCAATTTCAAAAAATAAAATAAAATAAAAATCAATCATTCTTTGTTTTTACTTTTTGAATCTAGACCTTCCACTCTCAAATGCCATCTTTATACGTCTTTTAAAGTGGTAGTCTAACTTTAGCTAGAACGGTGTCCTGTGAGAGTACTCTTCCGAGGCTTAGTTTTTCAACGCTCCGGTATACTTTCAAATTTTGTCAAATGTATGTTTGGAGAAAGCGAAAGATGATGTTCGAGGAATTACATGGTTTGTAAAGGGACATAAAGAGTAAGGAAGGTTATTTTTTTATATGAAAAATAATTTGACTTTTATTTATTTATGCTTAGTTTTTCAAAGCTCCGGTATACTTTCTAATTTTGTCAAATGTATGTTTGGAGAAAGGGAAGATGATGTTCGAGAAACTATATGGTTTGTAAAGGGACATAAAGGGTATGGAAAGTTAAGTTATTTTTTATACGAAACAATAATTTGACTTTTATTTATTTACTTTTAAAGGTTGACTATTTATAATTTTGAAGGTTAATTGTTGTTTTGAGGTAAATTTGAGTGTTTAATTATTTTAATATATTTTAATATTAAATTTTATAATCAAACCTAAACCCATTGCTTCCTATGAAGATAACTTCAAAATAACATAACTTTAAACTAAAGCAAATCTACAATTATAAAAAACAATTGCAAACATGTAGAAATGTACATGTGTTATTTGTTTACATACATATTATTTTGTTCTTGTTTTAGGCCATGTAATTAAGAACAAACACATGGTTTATTGTGTGGATAACTCTAAGTTAAAGAATTCAAAGTTTTTTTTGTCCCTAAGAAAAAAAGCTTGTATTTTATTGATCGGTAAAGAGTTGTTTACATAAATGTATGTTTTGCATACCGTTGCAATGTAACTTTACAAAAATCCAAAGCACCATAAAGAGCTTTGTTGACTTCTTTGTTTTGGCATTTTCAAATGAGCTGTATTTCAAAAAGATTCCGGTTTAAGTCCGTGCTTTCACATAGTTGTGATAACAAAAGGCCGCATCATCCCAAAATTGTAGAAGGAAAAAAAAAATTGTGACCTCAAAACCGTAGTTAGCTGTGTTAGTGCTTTCCTATACACCATGATATTAAATATCCGCAACCTCCATATCTGAACTAGGCAAAAAAACTGAAGCTTCAAAACTGTAGCCTAAAAGTCAAGGCAAAACGAAGGTGTTGTGAGTGAAATATCATGGTAGTCTAAAAAAAATTGTCTGTTTATAAGTTGTCTTCCCTTGTATGCAAGTTTATGAAAGGCCTATGATAGAACTCAAATACCTCAGCGTCTGTCGTTTCTAAAAACTTCCAGGATCCTTGTTCCAAAGTTATCCCATTTTTGGAGAGGCAATCAACATCGATATTTCTTTCTCTGTAAACATGACGACATATAATATAGTCAAAGTTTGTCATGAGCCTGTTAACTTCCTCAAAGAGAGCAAATAGAGAAATATTTCTGCATCTTTGGACTTTGTTTACCTAGTTAAGGATTACTAGAAAGTCTCCAAAAATCTGGATCCTTCGACTACCTTTTTCTAGAGCGAAGCAAAGGAGAAGTTTTAGAGCCACAATCTCAACAAAGTTGTTTGTTCCAACCCCTAAGCCCATTTGAATTTGACAATGATGGTTTTGATTAAGGAATAAAATAACACCACCCCCACATTTGTTATCTTGCAATGCCCCATCAAAAAATGCCCACGACATAGTTTTGTCAATCAGCTCTTCTGTGATGATCCTTGGAGTTGGAACATCTTTTGTTTATGGGAAAAAGGAGAGTATGTCGAGGCCCTATTTAGCTATGGGTTAAGGGGAAGAAGCTTTTTCTTGAAAGATGCCATTATTTCGAGCCAGCCAGAATCCCCAGGTATGAAGAAGAGGGAGGGATTTTATATGAGCTAGAAGTGGGTAGGAGGACCAAGTTTTCCAAGCATCTTCTACCGAGATTCCTACCCAATCAAATCTGAGGTTTAACAGAGATTATGAGTGCGACCAAACCTGTGAAGTAAAAGTGCAATTAAGGAAAAGGTGATTTACACTTTCTTCATTATCTTTGCATAGAGTGCACCAATTTGGATCCGCCAGGGAACTTTTTTGTAGACTATCCCAAGTTGGGATTCTGTTAGCTAGGGCACACCACATAAAAATTTCCCCCTTCAGTGGACATTTAAGTTTCCATATCCCAGGTTGCCACCATTTTGGTTCATCATGAAAAGTGATGGCACATAATTGATAATATCCAGTTTTTGGGGTGTAAACTCTGTGAGTTGCATGTTACCAAACTAGTTCATCCAACGAAGTTGTGAGCCGGATGTGAGAGGTACGAAGAGCCGTGATGTATATGTTCCTATATAGAATCCAAAGGTTTGGGATCTCAAGCTCCTGGCTTCCCAACGAGCCCTGGTGCCAAAAATTGGTGGTGGCATGATCAACAATTTGATTTAAATGAAAATAGCCTTTGTGATGTAGCACTTGAATGAGCTGTTGAGGGAGAAGATGGTTTTGCTGATTACCTGGCCAGGGGTCTGCTCCAATTCTAACTCTCACCCCATTTCCAATTTTCAATGAGAGGCCATTGTGAATAAGAGGAAAAGCGTTACAAATTGCCTTTCATATAATTCATCCAGTTTGTGGAGCAGTGAAATCAGAGTTTTTTATCCAATCCCATAATGGAACCAGGGCAATATAATTGTGAAGGATCACCTCCGTCCATAAGTTGTTTGTTGATATAATCCTCCAACCTGCTTTTGCTGCTAGAGCTTTTGCAAACAAAGTGGAGTTTTTGAGACCCCACCCTCCCAAGGATTTGGGCCTAGCAATTTGATCCCATCTTACCCAGGGGAGAACTCTTTGTTCCTTATTCCCTGTCTAGAGAAATTATGAGCAAATTCTTTGGGATTACTCCAAAATTGATTTTGGCATCCAAGCTAAAGTCATCCAGTAAACAGGGATGGCTTCAAGTATAAATTTGACTAAAATTAACCTGCCCACTCTCGAAAGTCATCTATTTAACTAAATGTTCACTCTGTGTTCTAGTTTTGCCAGAAGCCAAATCCAATCTTCCTTCTTGTAGTGGTTTTTCTTGATCCTGAAACCTAGATACTTGAGGCCTTCATCCAAAGTATAGACATTGAAGGGGAAGAGTTCCAAGAGTGCCTTGATGATATTGTCTTCCATATTAGAGTAGTGATGGTGGATTTCTGAGTATTTAGTTGCATTCCCGTGGATTTGCAAAAAAAGAGCAGGATTTCTGAGAGATTTTCTACCTCTTTGATTGATCCATTGAAAAAAATGAGAATATCATCTACAAACAGAAAGCGTGTGATGTTTAGGCTTGTAGCTATCTTGATTCCTTCAAATAAGCCTCTTCTTTTTGCATCCAAGATGTCTCTACTTAGCCCTTCTGTGACCAAAAGAAAAAGTAGAGGGGAGAGTGGACACCCTTGTCGAAGGCACCTTTTAGAGTGAAAGAATGGAGAGGCTGATCCATTGATGGAGACAACAAAATATGCATTGGTGATGCGAGAAAATTCATTTTATGAAGGAGTAGTTAAAACCCAAATGTGTAAGGAGCAATCTAAGGCATAGCTAGCTGACCTTGTCAAAAGCCTTTGATAGGTCAATCTTTAGAATTGCTACTTTGGACTTTTTGATTTTTGCACTATGCATACCTTCTTGGGCTACTCCAATTGCTTCGTGAATTTGTCTGTTCTCCAGAAAAACAAGCTGTTCAGTTGAGATGAGCTTTGAGAGAACCTTATTAAGTCTTTGTGTAATCACCTTTGCAACCACTTTGTAAGTGATGTTGCATAGAGAAATAGGCCTAAAATATTCCATACTATTTGGATTATATTTTGTGGAATGAGGGCTAAGAAGGTTGTGTTGAGTGGAGGATGTAGGTGGCCATTTATCCTGGTTTATTCAACCAGTTGGAGGAGGTCAGGACCAATGGTGTCATAGGTGGCTAGGAAAAACTCTATAGTTGATCTGTCTGGTCCTGGTCTATTATCCATTTAAAAGCTATGTAGGGTTGCTTTTAATTCTTCTTCTGACACTTCCTCCATCAAATCTGAATTATCCTCCTCAGAGATGCTTTTGGGAAAGTATTGTGAGATCTGGAGGACCTCCACAATTGTTGCATGTTGATATTCCTTGAACAAATTTCCAAAATAAGATTTTCCTGTCTTAGACAACTACTAAAAAATGGAGACTCTATCATTATTTGCATTCCTGAGTTCCCAAATAGTGTTTTGCTGTTTTCTGTCTTTTGCAAAAGCTTGGAAAAATTTGTGTGTCATCCCCACACTCCATCTAGATGGCTTTGCTTTTCTACCTCCATACTTCTCCTCTCTCTTTCAGTATCTTGTTCCTGCTAGATTTCAGGGAGATCAGTCTTTCCTTATCTCTTTGAGTGAGAAAGCTCCCCCCCCTTCAAAATTTTGAATTTCTGCCATTTCTGCCTCAATTTGAGTGATTGCTTGTTCATCCATAATATTTTTGTTCCTAGCCCAGTCCTTCAGTATGATTTTGATGTGGGAAAGGTTTTGAGCAAAGTGGGTGGCAGTGTGTATGCCCTCTTCCACAACAAACATGATCCAATTTGAATGAATAAGCCTAAGAACCTCCTAATTTTTTAACCAAGAAGAACAAAGTTTGAAGGGCCTGGATGGTTTCTCAGTGTTTTTTAAAAATTCCAAAAAAATTGGCATGTTATATGAGTCTGCTCCTGAGTCCACCCATTGTCTAAACATCATATATTTTTCTAGCAAATTTTTGGCCAAGAGGAAATTATCAAGTCTTTTTGCAATCCTCTCCTCACCGGTTCTTCTATTTGTCCAGGTTGGTTTGAGATTTTGGGGGTCTAGGTCAACCATCTGAATGCTCTGGAGAAGGTTTATGTAGAAGGATGTTATGGGTTCTACTCTAGCTCTTGGGCCCCAAATTTCATGTGCACCTAGAGTGAAATTCAGGTCTCCCCTTATAACTAGGTTTTCACACCTTAAGAGATGGGAGGATTGCAAAGATTCCAAAAACTCCACTCTATTGTTGTAAGGCCCATAGATATTTAGGATGTTTAGGGTTAAATTTTCCTCTTTCCAGAAGATCTGAATCCCCAAGCCAAATTGAGCTCCCCAAGTGTTTGTGCAGTGCAGCGGGGACTGGTTCCGACCTATTGCTAACCCACCAGAGTGACCTCTAGCACTTTGAGCTATGAAGGTATAAATACTTGAAATCTAAGAAAGAATCTTTGTGACTTACAGTTCTGACCCTAACGTTTCTTGGAGGAGGACTACATACGGTTTACGAACCGAGAGCATCCTCTTTAGGGCAATTTTTTTCTGGGTATTTTCCACACCCCTACAGTTGAGGGAGAGAACTTTCATTTTGGAACCCCTTCAGGGGCTTGCACTATTCTAAGTTCCCCAAATAGGTTTTTTGTCATCCATTCATTTTTTCCTGAAGATATTTTTGCTGGGAAGAGGAAAGGTGTATAGGTCTTCCCATTCCTTTTCCTTTTGATAGGAGAGTGGGGTTAGTTCCAAGTCCGACGAGAAAGGTTGTTGGGGTAGCCAGAGCAGGGATATCCCTCGATCTGAGGTGGAAGCGAATCGTGTAGATATTTTTGTTGGGAAGAGGAAAGGTGTGTAGGTCTTCCCCTTCCTTTTCCTTTTGATAGGAGAGTGGGGTTAGTTCGAAGTCCAACGAGAAAGGTTGTTGGGGCAGCCAAAGCAGGGATATCCCTTGATCTGAGGTGGAAGCAAATCGTGGAGGAGGTGGAGGGTGAATCTGGAGGGGCTTCCTAAGGGGGGGAAAGGGGGATTGTCGAGGGAGGTGCAGGAAGTGAAGGTGGAGGGGGAGGCGGGGTAAGCAAGGGAGAGGGGGAAGGGAAAACAATTTCACAGGGGCTTGGGTAGGTTTTATCATTTAAATGAAAATTATTTAAGGACAAAAAAGAAACATACCACTAGAAATATCTAGTGCTCATTGTGCAGAAGGAGTTGTTCGAGAATCAAGGATGTTTAAAGTTTGTTCCTCTGCGGGGTTCATAGGATGGCCTGTCACATCAACTACATTGAGGTTTCTCCCCTCTTCTTGTCTTGCTAAAGGCCCTCCTAATTCTGGAATCTTGGCCTCCTTGGAGGTCCATCTCTTTCTGGTGAGGGTTGGAGGCGGTCCCAAATCGCAGTTCTTCGCTAAATTCCTCGTCTCATGGAATCTATGACATCTGAATGAAAGTCCTTTGTAATCTAGAATTTTTTTCTAGTTATGGGACCCCAGATCAGATTGATCTGATCCCTAAGCTGTATTTAGATGTTCAAGTATAAGGATTCTTGCAACTGTTCTACGGTGAGTCTGCATGAAAGAGAGGTCGGCCTCTAGAAAAACCCCCAATGCAATGCATTTCCCAGATCCTGTAGCGATGTTGGGTTGCAAAACTCCCATGGAAGGACCAGAAAATGCACCCACACTGAGATTGTATCCAATCTTTCACTGTCCGCATCCAATAAGGGGGTCCATGTATTTAGCATTATAGGTATCATTCCATAATTCCAGTTTTGGCTCAATATTTTTTATGCATCATCCTTGCAGTTGAAGTGAAACCCAAACCATCCTTTGGCTAGAGGAGTGGTTTCTAGTTCATATTGCAGCGGCTCCATCCATTTTTTTTGAACCCAGATTTCTATTTCGTCCTGGGTTGGGTTTCGTCCTCTAAATTTACCTACGAGGGCCGCTTCCACCATCTCCCTTGCTTCTTTAGATGGCCTAGTAGAAACTTTCTCTATAAGTTTGGGTAGGGTTCCAGGCCATCCGACCTCCAATAGATAGAGGTCGTTGTAGAACCCTTGTTCGAGCAGAGCTGTAGGGTTTGGGTCTGTAGCAGGGAGGGATTTGTTGTGCATGATGATGAAATATTCTAGAGGGAGGTCTGGTGATGTGAGTAAAATAGTGGGGAAAAGTGTGAAAGGAAAACCGCTAAGGGCTAGTTCTAGCACCTTGGTTGCTAATTGCAACGGTGAATGGTCTATGTATGGGTCCGATGAGAAATCCGAAGATAGATCAGAAACCCTGGAAACCATGATTCCTATGGTTTTGCAGGTGATTCCAGTTGGTAGTTGTTCTGGAACTGGTTGATCTGTGATGGGGGAAGTTAACGCACTGAAATCTGGGGTGGTGAAAACCAAAAAACCCTGCCACGGGTCCTTCCATGTTGTCATAGAAGAAAACGTAAAAGCTGAAAAGCTATTGAAAAAACCAAGCCCATTTGATTGTGCCAGATCAGTCAGGGGCTATCGATCAACCCCCAAGGGCTTTCCTATCTGCCACATTGCCGAGATGATGACTATCCTCTTTCCTTTAGTTGTTGTCCTAAATAATCCAAAGTTATAAAAACAATCAGAAACATAGAGGAATGTATTTATGTTATTTTTTTTACATGCACATATTATGTTGTTGTTGTTTTGGATAAACTTGTTTAATATATGTATAGAGTATTAATGTTTTTCCATTAATTATTATGTATGAGAAGTACAATCATGTTTTTATTATTATTGTTGAAATATTTTTGAAATTTAACAAGATATATGAGATACATATTTATATAAATTTGAGCAACACTTTATTACAAAAACAATATATTTTCCACAATGGTCTTAGATAATGATTATAATTCCTATTTATAACTACATGTATGTGATAGTCAAGTGTGTGGACTTGAAGCTAAAATTTAAATTGCAAAATTTGAAACTAGTCAAGCCTCAATGGTGATGATTGTTTCCATGCGATTCATTTTAGTAGTTTCAATCCCACTTTTGCATCCCTATGAGCATGACCCGATGCAATGAGTGCTTAGTGAACTATTCAAATCATAAGAAATTGGTTGTTGGAATATTAGGAAATACTGAGAGGAGGGGGGCGGGGTCAATTAGTATTGATCTACCTTATTAATTTTTTATAACTTTAAAAATTAAAATCAACAATAGAAGTAAAAGATAGTATTTTATCGTGGAAACCCATTGGGAAAAACCATAAACACTTTATATTACTCCAAATTATATTTACAAATATTTCGCAAGCAGTGAATCGTTGGATGCGACAACACCCAATATTTTCAACTACGATTGAAGGATGCACCAACACCCTAGTTTTTCAGTACAACTGAAGCATACACCGACACATTGTTTACTAGCTATGACTGGAAGGAAGCTTCGACTTCCTATAGGATTTTGTTTCCTGCCATTGCGCCTCCCAACCTCCCTTAAATGATTATGCATTTTCTATTTTCTATGCACTCTATATTTGCAATGTTGTATGTACAGATATATTTATTTACATGACTATAGCTTTGTTTATATACTCTCAATCGTGCCTCTATATCTAATAGTCACAACTCTTCAACATGACCTTTAAAAAATAAAACTAATTTAGAATTACCTTCTCTATTAATCCTGCGAATTTTAACCATATGAAATATTCGACTTCATAATATCGATTTAGACTGTTTAACTTCCAACCCTTTGTATATTTTGAATTACAATATGTCATCAATTCTGAATCTAACTGATTGATTGTGACGTCGAAAGTCAATTATAAAAACATACTGCGTATTCCAACGTTTATGACTTAGACTTTGTCAATTCTAATAAACTGAACTCTGTCAATTCTGACATTTATTGATTCTAATGTCGAAATACTCCGTGGACTCCAATTTGCTAATCAATTTCAAACTTTGAATTCGACTCCGATTCGTGACTTTGGTTTTGAGACTGTTGAATTTGATTTTGACTTGACTGATAATGGTCGACACATAGTCGAATTCGACTGACAATGGTCGACAACTTCGAATTCGACTAGAAATTCTCTACAAGAGGTCGACTTCAATTAACTATGGTCGACAAGAGGCCAACTTTGACTAACAATGGTCGACAACATGTCGAATTTGACTAACAATGGTTGATAAGTTCAAGTCTAACTAACAGTGCTCAACAACTTCAAATTCGAATGGAAATTGCTGACAAGAGATCGAATTCGACTAATAATGGTCGACAAGAGGTCAAATTTTATGAACAATAGTTGGCAAGAGGTCGACTTCAACTATAATACAATAATTCTACACCAAAATTCAACATGTTTGACTTGTTTTCCTTTTTCCTTTGTTATTAATGAATTTCTTCGACATCAATGACAATCATACCCAATATTCTCCCCCTTTTTCATTGATGACAACAACTCTTCATTTTCTCCCCCTTTGACATTAAAGACAAAGGTTGTTATAATTCCCCCTATCATCGTTCCTCCCCCTGTCAACTATATCCACCTTTTGTGACAAGATGCAATTTTAAGTTTTATCCTAAGGAAAAGGGATAAACCCCATCTTTTGTCTGAGATAGGAGAAAGATCCCCGAGTCATTGGTTTAGTAAATATGTTTTCAATTTGTTCCTTAGTATCAACATACTCTAGTTTGACAACCTTTTGTGACACTTGTTCTCTTAAAAAATGATATTTTATTGGAATATGTTTGGTTTTGGAGTGCATAACTGGATTTTTGGATATGTTGATCGCACTTGTGTTGTCACAGTGTATCACAATTGGGTCCTCATATTTCATAAGTAGATCTTCTAATGTTTGTTTCATCCAGATGACTTGAGTACAACATGATGAAACATCTATATACTCAGCTTATGCCATCGAAAGAGAAATGGAGGATTGGTTTCTTCTTAGCCATGAAACCAAGCAATTTCCCAAGTAAAATGTTGCTCCACTGGTTCCCAAGTAAAGTGTTGCTCCACTGGTGCTCTTTCTATCATCAATACTTTATTACCAATATACATCATCATATGCCCTTAGTGAAAAGTCATGTCCTTTCGGATACCATAAACCATACTCTATAGTTCCTTTTAGATATCTAAATATTATTTTTATTGCTGCCACATGTGTTTCTTTAGGGGTTGATTGGAATATAGCGACTAAGCCTACAGACTGCATCACATCTATTCTTGTAGTTGTTACATATAACATGATACTAATCATTGACCTATACATGGTATGATCTACTTCCAAAGACTCATCATTCTTTCTTAATTTGCAGCCCATGACCATAGGAGTACTGAATGGTTTTGAGTCTTCCATTTTAAATTTTTTTCAACATGTCTTTGTTATTTTGGGTTTGCGAGATGAAGATCCCTTTTTTGTTTTAAGATAATTGTAAACCAAGGAAGAATTCCAGTTAACCCAACATTGACATTTCAAATTCCTTCTTCATTTATGAACCAAATTTTTCACTGAGAACCTATAGATCACTTCCAAAGATGATATTATCTATGTAGACAATAACAATGATTGTGCTTAAGTATACAAACTTAATGCAGAGATTAATGTTAGTGGCTCATCGTTTATAACCCTGCAGTTTCAAGTATTTGTCCAGTCTTGAGTACCAAGCTCTTGGGGATTGTTTGAGGCCACGTAGTGGCGTTTTTAGTTTACAAACATAATCTCTGTTTTATGATAATATGAAACCTTCAGGTTGTTCAACATAGACTTCTTCTTCAAGTTCTCCATTAAGGAACGCATATTTTATATCCATTTGGTATACTTTGAAGTTTTTATGGCATGGAAATGCTAAAAACATTCTAATGGATTCAATTCTAACCACAGGTGCAAACGTTTCTTCAAAGTCAATACCTTCTATTTGAGCATATCCCTTGCATACTAGTATAGCTATTTTTCTTATGACTTGAGCATATCCCTTGAAAATCTATTTGGTCCCAATAACGTTCTTGCCTTTTCGTATTGGAACAAGTTCCCACGTTTGGTTATTCTTTATTTGGTTCAACTCATCGTGCATGGTGTTGATCCAATCATTATTTTTTCTAGCCTATGCAAAGGTTGTTGGCTCAACTAATGATATTAATGCTTGTACTTGAAACATTAGTCTTCTTCTTGTATTAACTCCTACATCTTTGTCACCTATGATTAGAGTTTCAAGATGATTCTTTTGAATTCTTCTAGATGGAGTCTTTGTATCAGAACTAAGAGAGGCTTCATCTTCACTTTCTTTATTTTGTTCTAAAGCCTTCTGTTTTTGAGAATATTCTTCCTCCTCTTTTTAATAGAATATTTATCTTTCTCTTCCTTTAAAAATTCCTCCTTTTGAGAATCTTCATCATCATCAATATCTTCATCATCCTCATTTTCTTGAATTTTATTTTTTCTTGGTTTAGTGTCATCGACAATTACACTTGTGTTTTCTATGTTCTTGTGTGATCTTAGATTGTAGCATGTGTATGCCTTTTTGGTAGATGAATATCCAAGAAATATGCCTTTATCTATCCTGGAGTCAGATTTTTCGAGATTATCAACATCTCTCTTTATGTAGAACTTACTTCCAAGGACTCTAAAGTACTTGACTAATGCTGGTCTACCAAACCAAATATCATAAGGTGCTTTGTCAATATTTAATCTGATTTTTCCTATGTTATGTATATAAAAAACTATGTATATTGCCTCTATCTAGTAGTTGTCTAGAAGTTTAGCTTCATTAAGCATGGTTGTGGCTGCTTCTTGAAATCACATGTTCTTTCTCTCAACTACTACATTTTGCTGAGGATTTTTTAGGATGAAAACTGTCTTTTGATACCATGAGTTTGACAATACCCATTGAATTCTTTTGAGGTAAACTCTCCACCATTCTCTGACCTTAGACATTTAATTTTGAGAGTTGTTTCATTTTCAACTAGTGATTTGAAAGCTTTAAACTTCATGTAGGCTTCTGATTTTTCTTTAAGACATGCCACCCAAGTCATCCTTGTATAATCATCAATGAATAACATGAAGTATTGCTCACCTTGCATACTTTTAGTCCTTGTAGGACCATAGTGGTCAGTGTGAATTATTTCTAATGGATGTGATGTTGTATGCTCTTGGATATTGAAACTTGATTTTGTTTGTTTCCCATGAAGACATTGTCTACAAACATAGCTAGGAGGTTTTATGATATTTGGTAAGTTTGTTACAACACCTTTCTTGCTTATTTTTACAAGATTGTCGAAATTTAAGTGCCCCATTCTTCGGTTCCACAACATACCTTCATCAATTTGACTCATGTACAATGTTCTTGGTACAACTATATCTAGTTGGACAGTTACGAAGCGAGTCCGACTTCCATGATGAATAATAAAATAATATATATTGATAGATGATGGATACAATATTACAATGGAGCTCACCTTTATAAGGCTTGAGCATGCATAGTGAAGGGCTACACCCTTTCTCCAGTAACTAATAATCTATTTATTTATAAATAATAATATTATTTAAATATTCACAACATTGTCTTCCCCTCGGGAAAGCTTTGTCCTCAAAGCTTGATTTTTTTCCTAATGCTGCCCTTCATTATGATTATGTGTCGGTATTAGAATCAGACAAGAATTATTGTGTAGATAATTGCACTTCCTTTCCATTGATGATTATGCATGTATTGTCTGACTGTTCCTCCATTTATGGCCTAGGGTCTAGTCATCACCGCATCGACGATATGTGTTTTTTTTCTTCTATTATTAGAGTAACTGTTAGATGTTTTCGACCTATTTTCAAGTTCATAGGCATATGATTGAGGTTTGTGGCATTGATGACCGGGTGACCAATTATCTTCACAATACCTACATTGTGTCTCTTTTTCTTGTCGATAATGGTTATCGCCTCTTGTTTTTATTCCTTTGAATTTGCATTCTATGGATTTTTCTTTATGTCTTGCCACTTCTACTTTAGGTATGTCATGCATCTTTAATTCTTTTTGGAGGTATGGTTTAAGACCTCCTAAATAGGTTTGGAGTCTTTGTTTGTCAGATAACCCAAATACTCGTGTCGATAAGGATTCCCACTGATGTGTGAATTACTCAACATATCTGACCTGTTGTAATAAGGTAAGTTTACTGAAAAATTCATCTTCTCTGATTCCTTGAAACCTATTAAAAAATCATTTTTGAACAAGTTCCAAGTGTAGGAAAAATTGTCTCTCTTCCACCATAAGTACCAATTATAGGCATACCCTTCCATATGCATTGATGCATATTTCACCTTCTCCTCGTTAGATTGAATATTGTAAATGTCGAAGTATTATTCTACTTTGTTTAACCAGGCAATGAATTGGTCTTCACTTCCATTGTATGCCGACAACTCTATTTTTGCGTTAGGTGGGTACACTATGTAAGGATGATATTGGTTGATTTTTACTTTACAGTTTGATGGTGGCTCGGAGCTATTGGACGATGCAAGTGACATATTTGAACTACTTTGTTGTTGGCAATTATTTTTATCCTTTTCATTCTCTACTATCTTACCGATAGCATCTACTTTGTTGTTTAATCGTGCCTCTAGATATGGCAGTACTTTTGTTTCTATCTCTTGTTTAAGCGTTGCATTGGTAACATTTATTTATTTTTGCAAATATTCTTAATTCTTGGTGAGTGTTTCTTGCGTGGAAACATGAAATGAGGAATCTAACATGTCTAGACTGCTGACATGGTCTGTACTAGGCATTAGATTTTGTAACACCTCCTATTACAGAGAGAAATTCCTATGGCTTGGGGTACCACAATAGACATATTAACTCCAGAAATCAATCCTTCCCTATATGCAAGAGAAACCAAACATCTAACACTAAAGGATCTCGATTTGTACCTTATTCAGGATGGTTGATGTAGATCCTAGTTGAGCTTTTCCACTCTCGCTTGTATCAGCTATTTGCTTCCTCAACATTCAATAAAGAAGACAAGCATGCTATATATAATTGTGTTAGACCTACTCTAGCATATATAATTAATAACATATAAGCATTTAAAAGAATCCATGGATCAAATACTCATTTAAAAACACATTATTGGACAGGAAAAGATATTTTTATTGATATAAAACAGAGATTACAATAGTGACAACCTCTGTTAGCACGTCTGTGAATTGGAGAAACTGAGTCACCCACTTGGGCCTCCACCACTTCAATCCTCCATCTCTCGATAGCAAGCTCACAAGTAAAAGGCAAGCTTGGGAACAACACAAAGTGCTCCAAGGGACAAAAGGATGCAGACTCAAGTATAAGCTCTGGAAACAATGGACTATAGTTTTCTTGCTCTTCAATTCCTCTTCCTTTCAATGTATCCAAAGGGTTCCTTATATAGCTCTTCAATGGGGTAATGGAAGGTCGAATTAGAGAAATCTCAAGGCATATGGAAGCTGGCCAAGAGACAAGTGACTCGGATCCACATCAAGGAAAACTCCAAAATCATTTGGCCTTTTGCACACATCCCTATGTACGTGGGTTTAAGGGTCAAATCTGCGTATATACGTGAGAAAGGGATTAAAAGTCACGTATGGCAATTATTGCATGTTTTTAGGGATGATCTTGGAAACATCAAAGGTACAAAAATGGTCCATAGGGTCTAAAGAGTCTGCAGAGGGATAGAGAAGGCCATAAAGGTGTGATCCACCATGTGTGGTAACATCAGCTGTAACACCTCCATTAATGTATTATGGTTCTAAGTCATGGTGCTTAAGTTTAGTGTTATGGTGTTTATGTCTTGAGTCATGGTACTCATTTTGTCATCCAAGTATTTTTGTTTCTCATTCAATATGACCAATTTTTCATCCATCCTTCTTTCTAGTACAAACAACTTTGTCTTTGATTTCTTTCTTAAGCACTGTATTGTTATTTTTATCTCTTCCTTCAAGTTTTTTTGGTTAGCGACGAGGGACTTGATGTCCTTCTCCATTTTCTTAGTTTGGTCTTTTAGTTCCGCTATGCTCTTGGTCCTTGTATGTAGAGGTGAGTACTTTGACACTATTTTGTCTTATGGAGTGAAAGGGAAAAAATAAATAAATAAATAAAAATATATAATAAAAAAAATTTATGATATTATATATTTTATTTTATTTTTTATTATTTGTTATAAAGTTGGGAAATAAATTTATTTTTAATAAAATAAATATTATAATATTATGATTATATATAATATTTGAGTTTTATTAAAAATAGTTTTTGCAAGTGGGAGTGAATGACAATGGGAATGTGACGACTGTGGAATTTGACAGGAGGCAGTGTGTGAGGAGGGTTGACGGGAGGCAGTGCGGGAGGTGGGGAGATGGCTGGGATGCAGAACGGAATGGCGTGCAGGGGGAGAAGGAGTGCATAGAGTTGAAGGTGTTGGGGCTTGAGGGAGCGACAATGTGGAGGGTAGACAAGTGCGTAGATGGAAGGAAATGGGGGAAGGATGCGAGCAGGCTACTTGAGGAGGGGATACATAGGCGTAGGGAGGAGGATTATTCTACAACAAAGGGTAACACAACACAACTGAGGAGGAGGGAGAGAATATGGAGTGGGTGATGAAGATGTATGTGCAGAATATTTTGTGGAGGGAAGGTACAACATACTGTGGGAAAGTGAGGGGACATGTGAAGGAGTGGAGATTAGAATAAATAACGAGTGTGAAGTGGAAGTGGGTAGTAGAATGGATGAGTGTGTAGCAGAAGAATGCATGGAGAAAAGAGGGGCATAGGTAATGGAGCAACAGAAAGAAGAGGGAGTGGATGATCTAAATCCGAGCTTAGTGCCGGAGGAACGAATGCGCTCTAATACCAAATGGTACAACTGTATCTGGTTGGATAGTTAGGAAGCAAGTGCAACTTCCATGATGAATACTAAAATAATGATATATTGATAGATGGTGGATACAATATTACAATGGATCTCACCTTTATAATGCTTAAGCATGCATAGTGAAGGGTTACACCCTTTCACCAATAACTAATAATCTATTTATTTATAAATAATAATACTATTTAAATATTCACAACAATTCTTCATTTTCTAGGATGTATACATTATTTGAAGTTCTCACAGCAGTCCCAACAAGCCTCATGAAATCATCCCAACTATTTAATCTCATTTAATTAAGAAGTTGTAGAAGTTGAAGATGAAGATTTAGAAGTGGCTAAAAGGCCAAATATAGATTTAGAAAAAAGGAATGGTTGAAGTGGGAAGCAAGAAGATGAAAGAAAAAGTCTAAGGCCCAACTTTTCAGATTCAAGAATACATCTTTGCAGATGTACAAGAGGGTGGGTCCAATGATAAATACAAGTCAAGAAGTGACTTATATGCTAGATATGGACATGATTAAACATTTTCTTTAGAAAAATATTTTAATCTTTATTCTAAATAAAGGGACATCTCAGATAAAGATATTTGATTGGTCATTGTGAAGGACGATGTGAAAAACACATTGAATTTGGTAGTGGCAACCCAAAATAGAGTTTCAGAAATGAGACTCAATTTGCATAAAATCCCATTACCTGATAAGATTCACTTGCATAAGCAAACTAGGGAAGTAATCTATATTGATTTGATCAAAGAAACATTAAAGGTTTCAATGTTACAATCTATAGTTTCAAGGTTGGAGAGTTAATTGAATTAGGAAAAAGTGGAAAATAAAACATATCAACAACAAATCAAGAAGATTAAGGGTGGTCTACTAGCTATGGATAGTGATCCTGATAGAGGGTAAGCTACAAAGAAAATATTAGTTGAAATGGAAAACACTATCCAACTACTAAAGAACAAGCTGAAGATTCCAATCACTTAGTTCATCCAGGATTCTGAGTTGACAGTGTTAGAGAAGGAAATAGAATTATTGTCCCGGGAGCTAAATGATAGTGAGGATGAATCACTAAAACTTGTTGAAGAACATATCTAATGGGAAAAGGAAAGAGCTTTCCTTATTTCTAAAATTGATGTTTTAAATGAAAATTAATTAGTTTCAGAGAAGGAAAGAGAGGAGAAAGAAAAGGATAAACAGATGGAAACAGTTCATCAAAGTACAGATACATGTATTGAGGCTATTGTTAAAGCTATGTCACAAGTTATCTTGAGGGATGAACAAATAAAAGGTATGAAAACAGAAAACCAAAGACTAGCTGAAATAATAAAGAAAAAGGAAGAAGAAAAAATATTTTTTGAGAATAAGAGCAAGGAATTGCTTTGATACTAATGAGATGTTAGTAGAGAAATTTTAGGGAAGCTACTAGTGCAAGGTGCAAGGCATCTCATTTGGGATAATATTATTATAGAAGCAACAAAAATGAGACCTTATTTGAATTATATTAAAGACAAATAGGTGGCAATCAGTGTGGGAATACAAAGTTGTACAGTTGTAAAAGAAACTTTGGATAGGAAACCAAAAGATACAGCTTAGAAGACTATTAATTTCCTTAATACTTTATCTAAAGAATAATTGAAAACAATGGGTATTAAGGACAAGATTATATTCATAATTTGGGAAAGGAAGGTTATCGAAAACATCATCACATTCAAAGTGTCCAAGCAAAGGCAGACCAGATGCTATAACAAGTGAAGTCTTTCAAAGGCTTGTTTAAAAAATGTATTCCTTCTTTTTGGGATGAGGATGGAAAGCTTATATCTTAATCTGAATTTTTGAATTTTTTGGTTAAAGACAGGTTGGATCACATGAATTTTGAAGATATGATTCAGTCTCTATCAGGAAAGGTTATAATTTATATATTGGCTATGTACTTGGGAATAGTGGACTCATTCAGGTTGATTGGTGCCAAGTTGCCACCTATTTCTTATGTGGATCATGTGGGGCTAAGAGTACTAGCTAAAGAAATGGCGAATCTTGAAATGACATCTGGAGACCAATGGAAGGCCATTGAAAAATTTGGAAAATTGAAATATATATTACATCAATGAAATTTTCATTTCAAAGCTCGAATTGAACATATATCAAGATCCACTTCAAAGTGGAAGTAAGAGATTAAGAGGTTAAGATTTTCTAGTCTTTAGGAAGATTTAGTTCATTAAATTTACTTGCAGATGTAACAAGGCAATTACAAGAAGCCTATTTTTAGAATTTAGGTAGTTAGGTATCATCTCTAGGAAATTGTTTATGTGTAAAAACATGTTTTGTAATGTAATTGGGGTTGGAACTCATGAGGGTGAAACTCATTTTGTAACTGATCATTTCAAGATAATAAAATTTGTAGAGCAAGGCAAGAATTTTTCATATCAAATATTTCCATGTTGTTTTATTACACTTTGTGCTCTCTTTTCTCATGTAAATGTCTTTTCCTATTATCCTTTCATTGTGTTGTCTTTCATGCTTGAATAAGTTTATATTGAATCAAAATTCATAATCATATTCTTTGGTTCAGTGATTTCAATTATTCATAAAAAAAATTCCTCTAAAGTTAATACTGAATTCATCTTTTGATGCCCATATGAATGGACATACCATTTTTCCTCCTTACCACCGGACAATTAAGAACTTGACTGTAAAACAATAACTATCCCACCTCTGTGAAGAAAATTTGTTGTAAAGCACTGCCATTTGTAGTAACTCATGATTTTGAATCCATTCCCAATGATAACCTTGTGTTTCAACCATAGTTAAAACTTGTTTCTTTAAAAATATTTATGGCCATTGTATTTATTTGTTGGGAGTTCCCTCTCTAGTAGTAAAGAATCCAACTTCCCTCCTATAGGTTGGTTTGTAAGGTTACCTTGGAACTATCCTTCCACAACCAATGAATAAATTTTGAGTGATAACACCCCTCATCCAAGATCTCAATCCAAGATGAATCTTTCATGATTGAAAGTTGGATTTTTATGGAATTTCAAAATTGTTCACGGATTGTTGTTACTTGCGGAAGTAATAGTAGTAGAAGTAATAGAAACAACAACATAAGTAAGAACAAATAGAAAAATGCCAATTTCTCACAAAGTACAATCTAGGTTTTTTGAGATATTTTGAGGATAGGTTTACATTGACTTAACAATGCCTCATATAAAAAATATCAAGCATCCACTTCATATATAATCAATTATTCAAGTAGAAGCAACTAACGTGGAGTAACAACAAGTGGCTTAGAACTATTTCTACAAAAGTCATCAAAGTTCGTCCACGTTCAAAGATAAATGCAAAATATGTTATTTTTCCATTTTTTAATCATAATTCACATAAAATAGTAAATAAATTTAATAGAAACATGGTTGGGTCTAAATATCACATTTAAGCATTAAGATGGGCTAATGAAAGGTTATGGGTAAACAATAAGGATAAAAAATAGGGAAAAGAGGATGTAAAATAGTGACAATTTCATGGCCCACAAGTTTTCTTCATTCGAAATATTGGCCCTTGATAAGCTACCTCGGCCACAAACAAGGGCTAGTTTTTATGACTACATCCAACTTCTACAGCTAGCAACTTCCAAGGGTCATTAAAATATTAAGTCTTAAAAATAAATACCTTACGAGCAAAATTCATTGCAATGGTTGATATTGCATGTATCGGATATGATTTTTCATGCGGATAGGGTGGGGGTAGGTTAAAGGTTCATATCAATGTAGGATACATCCCCACTCCAATATTTTTGCAATCCTTCACAAAATGGGAAACACAAGGGATGTTGGAACCATTCTGATGGTTGGAACCATTAATAAAGAGTGATAACTAATCAATGGTTACAATCTTCCCATTTTGTGGAAACTTAATGAAATGGAATACCAAGGATACTACAACCATCATTGCATGGATCCAAATTCTCCTTGATAATAGGTTATAATCAAGCAGAGAATCAACTACCTTCACTTCTACCATGATTTTTTTTCCCTCTATCTCTACTAAAAGAGCTGGGATGATTTCGTGAGGCTTAAATAAATTTCCATCGAAATCCCTCAACATCATGACAAGAGAAACTACCTTAGGTGATCCTATAGCCTTCCAACATGACAAAGACATCACACAAGTAGAAGCACCCTCATCAACAAAAGTGCGGTGTATAGCAGACTTACCAATAATCATTTGGATCTAGAAAGTTGCATGATGGGGTAAGCAGGGATTCTAATTTTCATAATTCAAATAAATGGCCTAACTATCGACATGATTAAACACTCCTAAAGCTAAGATAAATTTCCTTCATTAGGTTGGGAAAATATGTAGAACTTCGAGAGTGGACATTGCACACGGAGCTTGTGCTAGATCCTCCACTATGTTAGAGTTTTGACTAGCTTTTGCATTGGGATTAGACATGGTATTCTTCATGACACCTTACAATATTCTTGGCATAGTGTCATTGGATTACTTTCTATGTGTAATGAAGAAGTTTCATCAAGGTCGGAGGGTTCCTTTCCGTTGGATCCATACATAGTTGTATCATATGATTTACTCCTAATATGGAAGTTAATCTCTTGCTCATGCATGAAGAATTGACTTTGACCATTGTTTCCCCCTTGGGAGGAGGCACTCAAGTTGCCCCCATGGGAGGATCAAAAATTTATTTGGGGCATAGCATCATCAGTTGCTGCAGTGAAGGAAATGGATTGGTTAACATGGCAGGTTGGGATGAACATTCGTATTGAGCTAAGAGTTTCTGGGTCATTTGCATATTAAGGAATTTGCAGGTTAGATGATTTTTCTTACATAATAATAAAGTGAATTTCATCTTACCCTTTTCCTTTTTTTTCCCCTAGCATTAGTGTCATTATTATTATTATTATTGGCATTGTTAGTACCCTTGTTACCAATTTTCTTATTCTTGTTCTTTTTCCCTTTAGGTTGTTGGTTTTCCTTATTTCTGGTTGTTGGAACTATCAAAACATTCACAGGAGGGTTGGGACTAGGGTTCTACATGGTGTTTGAGGTAGTTGCCGGTGAATTTTGAGCAACTAACTTCGTACCCTAGCTAGCTGCAACACTTACTGCTCAGCCAATCACCCCATCGGCATGTGGTGTAGGGACTAGTTTAGTTGGATCTACCTTTGCTTGAGAAGCATTACGATTTTTTTTGAAAATCATCCTAGACTGAGAGTAGAGTAAGTCCAATATTTGGGATTTAATAATATCCTCCTCTAGTTTATACCCCAGAAAGAGACACATATTTCACAATACATGGTTGAAAAGACCTAATAAACCAATCAGTTAAAAACTCATCAAGAATATGAGCGTCAATGAGACTATGTCTCCTCCATCATTCATGAATGTGGTTAGAGTTATGGGTATCCTTGTTGTGACGAAAGAAAGTCAATTATTCGGTGCTAGTTTCATAATGAACTAGAAGTTGAAAGCGATTAAGGAAATTCACTGCAAAAGAATTGAATGTTTGAAAAGAATCATGTGGTAGCTCAATATATGATTTTGTTATGATTCCTATTAAAGTTCGTTGGAAAATCCATAACCTGATGGAATCATCCATCATAGAGGTTGAGTAACAACAGATATGAAAAGTCATCACATAGTTTGTCAGATCTTCCTTTGGTTTTCCTTCAAATTTTGGGATATCTGAAGGTGATTTAGTAAGGAGTGGTGTCCATATAGGATTATGTAAGACCAGATCATTGGTTAACTTAGTCAAATCGGGAATATTCAAAGTGGCCAAGAAATGCAATTTCGTTTGAGCCATGGAATTCTAAGATATGAGAGCATTAGCATGCCACTGATTCAAATTGACATTCTATTGTCTTGGAATGCATGGAGTTCTAGGATTGATGAAAAGTAAGTTAAACAGACCAAAATTCTGACCAAACCACAATTGTGGATTAGTTTGGGTGAATCCTCCAAAAGTACCACCTATCCGATAGAAAGGTTGTCTACCTTTTAAAGTACTAATAATCATTGGATTAACCATACCTAAAATTCCTACACTATAAAAAGGGACACTCTCGTATGGATCATTCTTCCCCCAAGGAAAACCAACACAAATTCCTCATAGTCCAAATGTACCACTGAGTATAATTTTAGATGTTAGGGGGGTATTAGTGCGAATGCCTCCCAATGACTGAAAAGGAAAGCTTAACTAGGGTAATCTGGAACCAACAACAACTCCAAAAACCAAGGAGTTAGCCATGGATAAATTTCCATTGAAATGTGGGTAACTATGTGAAGGTACCGATGGAACACTACCTGAAGCAATAGTAAAATTAGATGCAAAAGAAAGTGAAGTAGGAAAGGACTGGAAACTAGGGAATGCCATACCAAAATAACATGGGTTTGTAATTTTCAAAATATAAGTAGGTTCTCTAGTAAGAATCATCGAAGACGATGATGTCCATCCAAATCCTACAATAGATGATGCATTTGCACTAAATCCTCCTAAAGGAGTGGTATTAATTGGGGGGTAACCTTCCCAGTATCAGAAACCTCACCAATTTTCTCCATATGAACCCATAAGAATGATGGATTACTCAGCTCACGAATATCAAATTCAATTTCTTTGCTAGAATTCAAACTCTGTGTTGGGTTTAAAAATCCTGAAGGATCTATGATATCCTCAATAGTAGGAAGGTATAGGTTCTCCTCTGGCTGAGAAGAAGCAACTAGTGGAGAGTTATCTAACTGAACCTCAAAATTATTGTAGTTCCCTCCTTCAAATGAGAACTCAGACTCAACAGAACTAGTTTTGTTTTCTACTATTTCTTGTTCTACAAGATGTTCCTAGTTTTCTTCCTCTGCCCCATGAGGGGGTGGATCATTATAATCCAATATTTTCCCAAGAACAGGGATTTACCTATGTTTAGGAGAGCATTCTCAAATTATTTTAGACTTGCGCAAAGGTTAATCGGTAACGGTGGCTCATAGAAGACTTAGAGTAAATCTAAAAAGATAAAACAACAAACAACACTCACTATAAAGTCCTTATAAGATTACAACAAGCAAACAAACCTTGCAATGAAAAGAACTTGGCTACAATTACTATTTAATGAAGAGTTAGAATTGGGGTCTTTCAAATATTAGCGTAGGATGATTAGGGCCCAATTCCAACCAATGAAGATAAGACAACCATTTATGCTACTCCACGAGACCAATCACCAAGGATACAAGAACTTTCCTTCTCCAAGTACCCTCCACAAGGAGCTAGGGATACAAAGTCTTTGTCTTTCGTAGGTGCCATAATATATCTCCTTGTAATGACCTAGGAGAGGCAACTGCGGTTACCACTTCAATCTCAACGGTCAAATCAGATGGTTGTTGGAAAAGTATTATGTGAATGAGCAAGGAATGTAGGCCTTGTAAAGAATTTCCTAGACTCAAAATTGTGAGTGAGTAGTGGCATCACCCCGAGGACTTGCCACACTTGAACAGTTTTCGGGCTTGGATAAACCCACCAATCCAAGAAACATGGGTATTCTAAATACTTTCACTAACTTATCCTACTGCTTAATACCTGTGTCAAAGGTGCTTTCTAGACAATCACTATGTGTTACTGATGGATTTTAAATCTCTTTAGTGGTTTCATAGTTTCGCAATTTTATGTGATTTTGGAGAAGTTAACTCTCAACTACTATACTCAAAGTCCTATCCTAGACTATTAGGTGTGCTTCATGCTAAAAGAAAATCCTATCAGCCTATCACAATTATTATTTTCTTGTTCAAAATGCAATTTTAAGACTTGCAGTAAAGAAAAACTAAGTGCACCTAAATATCTTTCAAATACAAAGAATCACTCATTAACACTCTTTAACATATATATGAAGCATTAAAGTACACAAATAAATATTTTATAGTGAAAATGCATTTATTTTATTCTTTACAATGAAAATATGGAGCACTTAAACCCAACTCAATCAAGTTTTCACTTTTTGTACTTTTCAATACAAAATGCACATATACAATTGAATGAAAACTTGGCACTCAAAATACAAACTAAATGCATGTTTTTCTATATGAAATGAAAATATAACAATTTCAAAATAATTTGCAATGTACAACATTAAAACTCAATTTCATAAGATGAACCAACTTTTTATTTTTCAAAATGAGAAATCTAAAACTAGAATTGACCAATCACACAATGAAACCAATTCCAAACACTTTTGAGACCCTATCAATCACAAGCAAAAGAAGCCACAAATTGATACCTTTCAATCATCCAAATACGCAAAGTAGGAAAAGTATATGAAAAAACTTTTAGACACCACCTAAAAAATAGACTTATTTGAATTCAAGGTTTGGTCAAGCATGATTCTTGCACCCGAACAATGGAATCAAGGTCTGAAAACAACACTAAAACAACCTTCAACTTTCACTACAAGGGAAAATCAAAACTACAAAATCAAAAGAAAAAAGAAGTATGAGAATACCAAATATTATTCTCAACAATTTTCCATTCCAAAAATCAAAATTGGAGAGTGAGAATAAACATAGAGACAAATCCAAAACCTTTGCAAAGCCACTGCATGATTCGAACAGTCAAGACTATTAAAAAGAATCCCAATCAAATAGTGAAAAGGATGAAAACGACACACTATTTGAAAAGTCCCGATGCCCAAGCAATTGAAAAGAACCAATTGAAAATGATCCAACATGGTAGTTAAATTACCTTTTAGAGGTCACTATAAAGTTTTGAAAGTCAAGAACCTTCAACACCTTGCAAAACAAGCAATAAAATGGACTAGGGAATACCTGTTCATAAAAAGGATTTGTTCAAAAATCACAATCAAAACAATCAATATTGGCTACATACCACATCAACAACCTTGAAAAACCTAAAAGTCTTTCAAAAATTTGAAAAACAACTCAAAAATACCAAAAAACCAAGCAAGGAGTGAAAGACCCACAACCTAAAGGAAAATCACTAATGTGCATGTAGCAACAAGCAATTAAATCGTTACGGTATATCTTATGGCAAGCTATTTCTGATTAAAATTGATACTATAAGTATAATAGAAAGTATTTTTCTCCCGAGTGATTTGAAAATTAAAAAATAGAAAAATCTTAAAGAGACTCACAGACTTGAAGCTTTATTGAGGTCTAAGACCTAAAACAATCTTAAAAAACTCACACCAATCAAAAGAAATTGAGACAAGGACCTAGAAAACCCAAGCAGGTGGCATCCCCGACAGAGTTTCAAATTATATTGAGCATATGCCATCCCCAAGAGTCATGCTAATCATGTGAATATTGTGCATGACCGAGGAAGATTAGACCAAACTACTTTCAAAATTTAATGAGATAGAAAACTAGTGCACCTTATTTATGTAGTTTGATCTTAGATTTCTTTTCTCCCAAGATTTTCTTCCAATATTCCTTGACTAACCTACAAAACAACTTCACAAACCTTCTCAAATCAATATTGAAATTCAACAATATAGGATACAAAAACAATATTGAAATTCAAACATAAAGATCCATAATCAAAGCTTAATTAATTGAATGAATAATCAACACATAAGTCAAATTTGAGACAAGAAGTAGGGAAGGGAAAAATATATAATTTTTATTAATAGCAGCAACAATACAATATATATACATGATTCTTCCTAACACATTGTTGAAACCGGATCCTGAAGTCACTCCTGCTTAATTGTACACAACTCCTATCCAATCTCTACATACATAAAAGGTTGAGGGTGTTTGAGCGAAAAAAACTCAACACATAAGGCTACAAGATCAATTTCTGATCAACAACAGGTAGGGGAATGAAGATAAATGAAGAAAAAATCTCGAACATAACTATACTATGAAAAAGCTCCCACAAATAGCCAAACTCTCTTTCTTATATACTTAACGAAGACAATCGTCATTAGATATTGGGAAGTTACTAGAGCCACCCTAACTCCTCCATTTGTCAAATTTTATTCATTTTTTATTTTTTTTGCTGGGAAATCACTTGCAAATCATTGACAAGGAGAGATTAAATCATAGGAAATCATGCAATAGAGAGTGATTTGAAGTTTTCATGGAAAACGCTGGAAATATAAAGGCAACAAGTGATTACATCGTAGGTTCATTGACAGTTTGAAGTGATTTTGATCTTATGTAAATTATTAGAAAGAGGTTGAGGATCAAGTCCAAATGATTAGGGACATCTCAATTGAATCCAAATCAAGTTTCTTCCATCCATAATTTTCCTTTTGTGTGACAAACTATCGACATTCCAAAGTGTCGTGTTTTGAACTATTTCCACTGATGGAGAAGTGTTGATTTGAGCTATAACTGATATACATTCTGATTTATTAGGACTTTGTTAATAATTTTAATGCAAAGAATTGTTTTACACTTGCATAATTCTCCATTCATTTAGTTTGTATAAAGATAGATAGTTGTGCTAAGTACTTGTCTAATTTTGGTGGTTAGCTAACTACTATATTTTTGCTTCATGATTTCTTGACAATTTTGAGAGTTCAATAGGGTTTTTTAGTTTACCATTACTCATTTTTATCTCTTTAATACTTCCAATTCCAAATAACCAAAATGTAGTTATTTGCTTCACAATCTAGTTGCTAATTTTCCTTTGGCCAAAACCCCTTTCTTTATATTCTTTTGGTTCAATTTTGAGTTCTCAATATAAGCTCAAATCCTAATAATATCTTGGGAAACATTGATTTCAACCTGTTAGTTTTGACTGCTAGTTTTTTATCTTGTTAGAAAACTGCATTTGAAATTTTGTTATTTTTTATTCTTAGTTTTCTAAAAAATGCATGTTTTGCTTCTTGGTTTTTGTTTAGCTTTTAATATATGAATACAAAGAAGGAGAAATCTGAAGTTTGCTTGCATGCTTTCTCATTTTAAGACAATGATTTTGATATGTCTCATTTTGGGAAATTTTTTATGAATTGTACACATCCCTCCCAAAAAGAAAACACCAAAGCCTTAAGATAAATAATAATGGAGAAAGATCAATCATCTAGGAAGGATCAGAACTTCAAAGACCAAATTATTCAAACAATTTAATTTGTCTAGGATTGGCTACTTTTCCATATTGGTATCAATTATTACAAATTTTCAAGGATGAGGGATAACCTCATTTTATTATCTCGATTGACCCTACAAATGAAGAAAATGATGAATATTTTTATCATAACATTAAGTAATATTGCATGCATAATGTAGTGACAAGATCTGATAAATTTCCATGTTCATAAATAATTTTTTGGATCATCTACCATGTTAGACTAGAGGAAATAATAGTTGTCACAATAGGGGATGGTGTTGTTGAGGCCTGGAAATTCGCAGGAAACAACAGCAAGGGATTCTCCCCAGTCAAGGTTCCCAACTAGCCCGTGACTGTTTGGTATAGGGAATCCATCCGGTTTGTGGTCCGGCTACCATAGGTCAATTAACAAAAACTAAAGGGTTTACCGGTTGCGGCCTGGTCCACCGTATATATTTTTGTATTTTTTGACTTAAAGTATGATATGCACGTGCCTAATTAACCATGCAGGGTGATAAAGGATGCAAGGAGTAGTCACAACGTGATGCGCAGGTTCTTACCTCTCGTCTTAGAACTCACAAGCACCTAAATCACACATGCATCAATAAAGTAAAACTATCTATCTATCTATCTATCTATCTATCCTCGGGGAGCCAAATTGTAACTTATTTATGAGTAATGTGTATTGTGCATGCATTATAAAGAGAAATTACAGATAGCTGATATTCCTTCCTACAACGCATGAACGATTAAAGATATTTAGACAATCAGATAGCCAATTGTTTATGAACAACATGCATTACTCATGGTGGTAATTTCACAGAATAAACCATAAATCATTCAAACAAGAACATAGGCTCTAAGAGTTAGAACGATCTCATAGTTAATGGACCAAAACTAGAAAAATGAAATAGTTCATCTTTCACTAATCCATAGCATAGCATTTGAACATCCCACCAAACTTTCTCTGACAGGCAAACAATAATTCGTTATTGCAAAAAAAATTAGTTCTTCTTACAATATCTCTTTACATGTCTAACTGGGAAAAAGCCTCTTCCCATTCTAACTTTCAAATATTTAAACTAAAACAATAGACCATTTGGGCTGCCCCCCAAACGTGTGACCCTTCGGTTCCTCAAACGTTTCATATCCCTCTTTTTTATCCTTTCTACGCGCACTCAAGATCCGCTGAGTAACTGACAGACCTTTCAGGACTACGGCTTTGTTGATTTTGATTTTTTTCTTCGACTTGGCTTGCGCTCCTTGAGATCCTGTCAGTTTCGGTCCGAACATCGCCCCGCAGTAGTTTGAACAGTCTCTTGGACGCTCCTGCAATTAAATGACAATTTATCATTCATTGGGACTATATTTTCAAGAGAATCAAACCATGTTAAATTATAACAACCACAACGGCTAAGTAGCAACAAACGCCATGCGCTGCATTAATGTTAGGAAACTTGACAAGCGCTGACACTATTATCCCTTCTACCTACAGGTTCGAAAGAAATCACCAACGACAAGAAACCAAGAACTCATCGGCGGCTTAGAACGCTAACATCGGCAGGGTAGACCTATTCACAGCCGCATAAGCGGGTCTTAACAGGCGATGG
>LPNX010237760.1:7227-24899 GCA_001517045.1 Pseudotsuga menziesii | reverse complement strand
ACCTGCGTGCAGGTTGTTGCCGAAAGGGCCAACACAGTGGGTCGTTTGTTGGTGCGAAGTATAAAGCGTTAACCCGGGTCTGCCCAAGTGCCAACAACTTCGACTAACAAAAACCAGACTCTAACATTTGCGACTCGCAGCAAATTCCAACACAAGCAATTTATGAAAACAGAACGAGAGTTCATCTTCTAAAATTATCCAAAATTAAAGCATGACCAAAAATTCACGGATCCAATTGATTCAACACAGCATTAAAATCATAACGGGGGGTCCAAAATTTTTAAAAAAATTGGGGAAAATAGTTGCAGCCACAACAATTGGCGATTACCTGGTGAACCTAGAACTCTGGACGATTATTTCTTGAGTAGCAGACTGTTTAACAACAAACAAACCTATTGAATTCTTCCAACTATCTAGATTTCTCAAATGGAAAAAGGATGTACCTTTAGTCATTGATGACAGTCCGATTTGGGAGAGTGGAAACTAGGATTTTTAAGTCAAGATAACTCTTTTGAGGCCTAGAGATGGGCTTCATTATTACTTGTGTCTTCAGGTAGCTACCAGCTTGGGCACCACAGGATTGTAGCATATGGTAAACAACAATATTCATTTGTTCCTCATTACCATGCCACTTTAACACTTTTGTGCTTTTGGACTTATGTCCTTTTCATATGAGTCCTCCTGCATGCCTTTCTTTCTAAACTTTAATTTAGGCTCCTCTATCCGAAGTGTCCTTTTGTGTGAGGGGTGCGTTCACGCTTCAGCTCACGGACAGAGAGGAACTTTCAGTGATTTAGTACTTATATGATTCAACATTTATTTTGATATATGATGCTTTCATAGGAGTTTTTTGACTCTTATCTTCCTTTTGGCGTTCGTTTCTTGGCATGGGACCATTTGTATTTAGTATACTGTTTACCTTGCTTCTTTCCATGGGCCCTTTGCTATCACTCCCTAGGACATTTTAAATGTGACATGGATGGAGCCTCAAAATAGTATTCCAGACCTTTTGATTCTAGTCTATTTCACAGGGGTTAAGCAGGACTTCAATGCATACATAGCTATTTGGGAAAACTGCTAAACTGGAAGAAGTTCTTCTAGACGAGCTTCAATATACAGTCTTATACCCAGGAACCTTAATCATACCAAAATTCTGATGTTTTCCATGCAACCGCGGGTTTGCCTCCTTTATTGAAATCGACAAAAATTTAAACTAAAACAAAACTGAACTTCATGACTCAAAGACTCAAAAGACGACCAAGCCAGATTATTTATATACAAAAATAGAAGAACACAAACCAACTTAGGAAAAATAGGGCTTGAGAACTAAGCCATTTACTTGTAAGTTCTCTTCCCACCCTTGTAAATCTTGCAACTTATAAGTTGAAGGGCCAAGCTTCGCTGCAATCTGGAAAGGACCTACCCACAACTGCTGGAATTTCATGTGTTTTCCTTTCTCATCATGGGGGTGATCCCACTTGAGAACCAAATTTCCCACTTCAAATTCTTTTGTTCTTGCCTTATGTTTGTCGAACCATGTCTTTATTACCTCTTGTTGTTTCTTAAAGCGCTCTCTGGCTCTAGACCGAGCCTCTTCTACTTTCAGGAGGTTATATATCCTTATTTGCAAAACTTCATCATCCAACCCTCTAGATTCTTGAGCTATTATGGAAGAGGGTAGCATGATATTGGGGGGAAGAATAGATTCTTTACCATACACAAGGGTATACGGAGACACTCCTATTGAAGACTTGGGGGTGATTCTATAGGCCCAAAGGGCGTTTGGTAGCGCTGAGTGCCAACTCCTCTGGTTTTCTATTAGGGTCTTCTTTAAAATTCTAATCAGATTTTTGTTAGTGGATTTAGCCAGGTCATTTCCTTGTGGATAGTAATTAGTAGAATAATGCAACTTTATTCCTTTCTCATGAGTGAAAGTGGTTAATTTAATCGATGAAAAGTAAGTAGCATTATCAAAGACTAAAGAAACTGGAACTCCAAACCTGGTCATAATATGGTCTTACAGGAAGCTGATGACAACGTCCTCATTTATTTTGCACAGTGGGATGGCTTCAACCCAGCGGGTGAAATAATCGGTCACGGTCAGAATGTACTTGTGTTGTAGGGAGGAGTTCGGCTTTATCTCCCCAATGATATCCAACCCCCGTTGCTCAAACGGCTCTGTGATCATCACAGGCTTCAGTGGTGCGACGGCTTTAGATTGTCTTCCACCACACCTCTGACAAATGTCGCACTTCTGGACATGGGCGTGTGCATCTTTGAAAAGCGTTGGCCAATAGTAACCGGCCCTGAGGATTTTGTGAGCAGTGGTATCTCCTGAAAAATGTCCCCCAGTAGGCCCATCATGTAGATCTGTCATTACTTTCGTCGCATCTTCTTTCTCTAAGCATCTAAGAAGAACTCTGTTGTAGTTTTTTCTGAATAATATTCCTTCAACAATTTGATAGGAGGCTGATTTGAGATGCAACGCTCTTCTTTTCTTAAAATTCCAATGTTCGGGCAACAACCCTGCCTGCAGGTAATGTACGAGGTCTCTATACCAAGATTCGGGGGCTATGAACAAAGGACATACATCCATCAAATGTAATTTAGCCTTGTCTTCCCAGGCGTGTCCATCATTGTTCCCATGTTCAGTCATTAGTTTGCACAACACCTGCCCTTTAACTATAGAAGCTGTCTTGAATTCGAGGTCATACTCTTGAAGAGCTGTTACCCAATTACCCCTTCTTTCTCCTAACTCCTTCTGTACAAAAAGGGACCTCATAGCTGGGTATGGGACAATCACCTTGGTCCGATTTTTTAATATGTAGGGCCTAAATTGTTTCACTGCTTTGAATACTGCGTAAGCTTGTTTATCAATAGCTGGGTAATTTAATTCAGCCCCTTGTAGACTAGTTCTCATGAAAGATATTGGGAACTCATCCCCCCCATCTCCTTTTGGGTAAGCACAACTGCTAGTGAATCATCAGATGCAAAGGTATACATAATAAAATATTTGTCAAAATTGGCTTTTTAGGGAGGGTGCGCGTGCAACAACAATTTTAATTTTGCTAAATGCGTTTTTCTCAATCTCAGTCCATTTGAATTGTGCACTTTGCTTCACCATTTGCTGCAGAGGCTTGACAATCTGAGCGAAGTCAGGCACAAATCTTCGCACGAAGTTTATTGTTCCCATAAATGATTGCATCGCCTTTTTATTATGGGGCAAGGGAATCTGTTCAATTGCTTTGATCCTTTCTAGATCTATAGATATTCTCTTCTTTGAAACTACGTGCCTTAGCAGTTTACCCTCTGTGACAGCGAACACACACTTCTTGGGATTGAGTGAGATGCCATATTTCCGACAGCGTTAAAAAATATGCCTTAGATGGAACGTGTGTTCTTCTCTCCTCTTTGAGAATATCGTAATATCATCGAGGTATATCAAAACACTACGACCAATCAAACCGTGGAATGCTATGTCCATAGCCCTCTGGAACGTGGCTCCAGCGTTTATAATCCCAAAGGGCATTCTTCGATAAGTGAAGGTTTCCCATCTGGTTCTGAATGTTGTCTTTAATCTGTCTTCTTCGGCTACTAATACTTGATTGTAGCCTGAGAAACCGTCCAATAAAGAAAATAGTTTAGAACTTGAGACCATTTGTAGTAGTTGTTCCATGGGTGGAACAGGATAGTTATCTTTATCTGAAGTGCGGTTTAAATTCCTGAAATCCACGCACAGCCTGATTTCTCCAGATTTTTTTCTCGCCGGTACCAGATTCGAGATCCATTCTGAGTGTCTGACCTTAAAAATGACTCTAGCATCCAATAATTTCTTAACTTCACTCTGAATCAGAGGTTCCAATTTGGGGTGCATTTTCCTTAAAGGTTGCTAATAAGGTTTGACACCAGATTTAATGGGGATGACATGTTGGATGATGCTAGTGTCATATGTCTTCAAATATTCGTATGTCCAGGTGAAAACATCTTTATATTGATTAAAAAGACCGATGAACTTATCTCTTTCAGTTAGTGAACAACATCTGCCAAGATTCACATATTTAGGATTTGTCTCAGTCCCTAAATTGATCAATTCGAACTATAGAGATGAGCTGTGAGTCTTCACGTTTGCTGGCCTTCTAAACTTTTCATTTAGATCAAACATTCTTTTGAAGGTTCTGACTCCTTTAGGGATGAAATTATCATACTTCAGCTCGGCCTGATGTTCTTCATCGTCTATAATTGCTCCTTTAAATACCTCGTCATTTGTTAAGCATTCTATAATCTACTGATCGTCATCGAACACTCGTAAGTTGGTAATCATATCAGGGACCGAGGACCTAAAAAGCAGTTCAACGGAGCACCGATTATTAGTAGGCACAAGCCTAGCAGCTGATGTGGCTAGCAAGTCAGCTGCTGCATTTTTTAGTCTTGGAATTGAAACAATATTAAATGCGTTAAAACATTTGAGAAGATCCCATACCTCATTTTGATAAGCTTTCAAGTGGGGAGAAATACAATGTATTTGATTCCGAATCTATTTTACAATTATTTCAGAATCTCCAAAAACTTTCAGATTACTTACCTTTAATTCGATTGCTTTCCTCAATCCTTGCACCAACGCTTCATACTCAGCTATGTTATTCATACATTCAAACTCTAATCTACATGAAAGAAAATGTTTATTCTTCTTGGGGTCGATAAGGACACAACTGGCCCCTGACCCTTCTAATGTCTTAGAGCCATCAATAAAAATGTCCAGAAATCACTCGCTACTGCATGCAAATCTACTCCTACTACTAAGTCTACTATTTTACAGTTGATTTCATTAGCCTGTGAGAATCGAAGGAGATCAGGCTGGGTGTCTGACGTGTTGCTAGCCTCTTCTGCTTGGTAATTTCCTGGTTCCAACTCAATAAAATAATTTCCCAACACAGAATCCACTGGTTCATTCTTTTCCTCAAGTTGAGTAACGTTGTATTTCATGTGAGGTTCCCTCAAAATTTTAATTTGGTTCGGGATTCCTTTATACGACAGCCATAGATGCGACCAATCCGAGGCAAAATATGCATTTAGTTTTGCTGACCAGTCTCTACTAAGGAAAAGCCCATAAGCGTCTGGTATATCGGCCACCATGATATCAATGACTTGGCACACTTTATCATTTGACGACAGGCGGACTAGGACATCCTCCATCTCACCAATTAGCTTTACATTCATCCTGTCCAACTGAACAAACCTCCACGTGGATGGCTTAGGCTGCCCATTTATCTTTTTACAGACTGATATTGGCATGACGTTAACCGACGCCCCTGAGTCTACCAGGAAATTATGTACGTTGTGATTAAAAATTTCAAAAATGAGGAGAAAAGGTGGATGTTTGTTCTTAGAATTACCTCCAATGCTGGTTTCTTCTATTTCTTCTTCCTCTTTAGGCCGATTGTTAGCGGGAAGCCTCTCATCCAATGCTTCAAGCACTTTCAATAGTCTTTCCTTTTGCTGCAACACTTTACACATTTCAAATAGTGAAACGTTCGCCTTTACCTTCTTTATATCTTCCACGATGTCATAATCCATCTACGGTTCAATGGGATGTGGTTTATCAGCATTCATCTTTTCTTCATTGGGCTTGGCCAACATATCATTCTACCTAGGACCTTGGTTGGTAATGGTGAATTCGGGAATTCTATCAGCTGCGGAATTATTTTGAAATTTCTTAACATTTTTCTGCAGCCTTTTGATTTTTGGGAGTATGAGACTGTCTTCTTTAACCGACCCTTGTATCTTTGTTGTAACGTTCGTTTCCATGATGCTTTCATATCCCCAATTCTTTTCTTCCTCAGCATCGAATAACGAAATGGAATTCCACAGAACCATGGTCTCATCTTCTTGTTCTTTCGTTGAAGTGGTACTGTCCCTTTTTTCTTCATCTCCATCTTCTGTTAATTTAGAATCCAGCAGCTGATTCATAACCAACGTCATTAAGTTTATCCATTGAGGACAATTCTTTTCAGAGTGGGGCTGTTGGTGGAACGTGCAAAAATTGTCCATTCCTACCTCTGTTAAATTCATAGATGCTGAATTGTGAGGAGGAGGTTCAGATTGATTGTTATCCTCCCTTTTATTGTAATAGGGATTGTAGAATTTATGAGTTTCCTTTTCTTTTTCCAAGTCTATGATTCTATTAGAAACCTTCTGCATCATTTTTTCCATACTTTCAAAATCTGGTGATTGCTCTTCCTTAGGTTTAGCAAACAACAAGGATTTCCTTCCCACACCTTTCTCTCCTGACCGTTTGGGATAATCTTCGATACTTTCTCTTTCAGCCTCTACCTTTTCTACCTCCTCATAAGTTTCTGCTAAAGTGGGCTTGGCCTTCATTTTGGCGAACATGTCCAGCTTGGGTCCTAAAGCCGAAGTATAATATTCGATCAGGACTTTATTTGAAGGTCTGTCAGCTTCAGAAAAATTCTTGAGGTATGCTGCAAATCTTTGAGTGAAGCTGTGCACCTTCTCTTTTCTCTCTTTCTTTAAAGCACATAGTCCTTTCATGAGGGCTGCATACGTCTTTTGGATCGCATACTTACTTCTAAAGATCCTTTCAAAGGTATCCCAATCAGGGATAGAGTTCGCAGGCAAACCAAAATAACATGATGCTGCAGCTCCTTTAAGGGTGTGCGGGAATAGTCTGCAAACTACATCTTCATACTCCCCAGCCCTTAACCCTTCTATTGCCAAATAAAAACTTTGCAAGTGGTCATCTACTAGTATCTCTTCACTTGGGTCGAATTTGGGCAGCATCTTTTCAAAGGCTTGAGGTAAATCATGTAATGGAGGTGTCAGGTTTAAAGGTGATCTGGCTCTCTAGGCAGGTGGTGGATTCGGTGGGTTGGGTGGTTGATTGGCTTTTACGCCTGCCATGAGTCTGGGTGGAGAGTGAGGAGGTGAGAAAATAGGATTTTGAGTAGGAGAACTGTGAGGAGTATCTGGGCCTTCTTGATTCAAAGGAAGTACAACTTCCTGTAGGGCTGTTTCTACAAGCTCTTCCCAATCCTCAACCAGCACTGAGTCTTCCAATATGGGACGATCTTTCCTTTTATATTCTCTTCTAGGAAATTCAGGGATGATTGGCAATCCTCCAATCTTCTTCACATATGCCCTGGTGTGTCTTCTCATATTATTAACAACTTCATTGTTGACAAAAAACAAATGTTCTCTACCCCTTTCTTCCGGAATTGGATTATGAATCCCACTGCTTTCTGAACTGTTACTGGTGGAATAATCTCGGGAAAACGGGTTTCCTCGGCCAGCCATGCACTGGCGGCCCTCCTTCTAGCGCCATAAACTATTGAGGCTTGGAAATTCGTAGGCAACAACAGCAAGGGATTCTCCTCAGTCAATGTTCCCAACTAGCCTGTGACTGTTTGGTATAGGGAATCCGTCCGGTTTGCGGTCCGGCTACCGTAGGTCAAGTAACAAAAACTAAAGGGTTTACCGGTTGTGGCCCGGTCCACCGTATATATTTTTGTATTTTTTGACTTAAAGTATGATATGCACATGCCTAATTAACCATGCAGGGTGATAAAGGATGCAAGGAGGGATGCAAGTATGTGTATAGCCTCTTTTCATCCCGGTGAACTCCAAAGATATTATAAGTTTGGTTAGCATGGATTCCAAATGAATTATGAGTGGATTGTAGGGTTCAATAAGGAATGTAACAAAGTCTGAGGGAAATGGTGGGTTGAAGGGGAACAATTGAAGTCAAAAGGTACATTCATTTATCTATCTATTAATTTGAGCGGGCATTACATTTATGCTGTAGAATTTATAAGTATAATATATGGAGAAAAAGATTCTCAACATTTAAAAATCTCATGGGAACCATAGTTGCATATTGCCATGAAGAAAGGATTAGTATTTAATTGTGTATACATTTGTCTCATAATTTGATGAAAAACTTGTCAAAAGTCAAGTTTTGTTCTTTGAACTTGACTCCTTAATGGGTGAATTATATGCTTATAGATTCCCTACACTTTAATGTCAACCCAGGGCTTGTAAGCTTGTGAGATGGATGCACATTATGTGAAGGAATAAAGCCTAACTAATCCTATATAATTGCAAACCAAAGAAATCAAGTTCAGTAGAACACTTAAAATCTTAATTTTTCTTATTGGCCCTTGTGCAATACGTGGGGCTCAGTCTTGGTCACGAGTGGAGTCAATCACTAGTGATTATTCGAGTCACTTGATCCACTAGTACTACGTTTCGAAGTAATCACAGAGAGTCTTTCTAAGATGAATTTGATCCACATAACATGAAAATAGAAAGACTTTGAAAACTATGCAAATTTAGATGCTTCCTTAGGTTGGTTAGTTCTCACATTCATTAAATACCTTGGTTGACCTATGAAATGTTAACACGAGGATTGCATAGGGACACACATTTAGTCCTAAAGGTCAATGAAGGAAAACTGGCATCATACGAGTCTGAATCTTGTAGGTGTAGCTAATCATTCACACAAAGATTAAAAGCAAAAGTATCAAATAACTAAGAAACTATTATCACGAGATCCTGAAGAACATAGGCACGTGAACTTGGTCAAAATGTTGGTGAATAATATTTTGCACCTTTGGGTTGATTATTCATAGAACACCTCTCCTGTCAAATCTTGTTCAAAAATATGATGTGATCAGCTTGAAACCTGAATTCTAAGGTGTGCACACTTTACAAATAAAAAAGAAACTACAAGAAAACAAAACAATGTGAAAACCAAATTGAAATGTAAAGAGAATCAAAGAAATCTACAATCAAGCTCTTAACTCATAAATCCACTCCTCTAACTATGTAGAGCAAAACATAATGAAGACAGAGAATCAAAGAAATCTACAATCAAGCTTTTAACTCATAAATCCACTCCTCTAACTATGTAGAGCAAAACATAATGAGGACATAAAGAAAAAAAATATAGTGGATATGCTAAAGGGAATAAAATGAAAGAAAAGAAATGAATGGGTTATGCACTAGGAAATCTAAATGCACTCAAGTTATATTAATAAGAATGTGGGATACTTGCTTTCTATGGTTAAATGATTGCATGCAAATGATAATTCTTTTTAAAGGAATTACAATTTTTTTTCATAAAAGCAATGATAGAAGGAATGAGTTTGTGTAGGAATGAATGGTGTCTTATTTCTCTTCGTAATCATGCATATGAGTAATTAACTTCAAAAATAGGAGTCTGAACAAAGAACAATCTATCAATATGGAACACTTGTTATTAATAAATGATTGAAGGTTTATATAAATGGGATATTTTATTTTATAGTTTTTAATAAATGAGTGCAAACAAAATTAACAACTAAACATATCAATTCTTTGTTCTAACATGTGTATACCTCGTTATTAATTAGTACTGAAAATGGAAATAAAGTTGCTCATTGTTGTAAAATACAAAGTGTTGTTCATTTGTGTAAAATCCACTTATAACTAGTGTGCAAAAGAATGGCAAACTGAGTGAAAAAGACAACAATTATTGGAGAGTATTAATGGCAGTGATTAATAGATGGAAATGGGGCTTAAATAAATCATATCAAGGTGCAATAGTTATGAGTGTGAAACACAACTAAATGAAGTCAAATTTTGGGTAAAAACATGCTGAAATAGAGTACCGAAATAAGAAAATGACACATGTAACTGAAGAAATAAAACATTGGTGCTTACATTCACATGTATAAAATTTGATTTTTAATTGTTGAATCGAATGCGAAGAAAATAATTGAGATGCAATGGACTGAAAATAAATAGCAGTAAAAAATTGAAATGAAACACAATTGAAATGCTCACAACACAATACTAACGATTAAACAAATGAAAGATAACAACACCTATCCACACTTAGGGGCCCTTCTTAGGTGTTCAACATCGCTAGGAAGATAACTTGGATCGAAAGAATGCACAATGTCTGAGCAATGTTCAATTACGTATTAAAATCAAAACTATGTTTACAAATTAGTGAGACTAATCTCTCCAATACAATGGATGATAGTAGTGAGGAATCTCTCCTATACAAAATTCATGAGGATTATGATTATGTACATATACCTCATCACCAATGAGATACTTTTATACATAAAATTGACCGAGAAATGTATAAAAATGAATTTCCAAAATCAGAAGTCGAATTTCCCGATTTTAGTTAAAATTCCCCAAAATATCGAAATTTCAACATTTTTGGTAGATTTGCCTTGAAACACTGTTAATATCTCTCAAACCATTCCAAATTTTGGAAAACCAAATCCACCATACACAATTTTCCATACTAGGAATAAAATTGATGTCTCGTATTTTCAAGATTTGGTTTTATCTGCACACAAATCAAGGAGAAAGTTGGTTGTTTCAAAAATGCTGCAAAAAACTTGAAAAACTTTGACTGTGTGATGGGAAAACACAAGTGCAATATGGGTGAGTTTTGAGCAACAAATAACCATATCATAAACCTTAGGAACAAAACCCATGTTCAAAAAATTTCCCATGAGTGCTTTAAACATGAAAAACAACAAGGCTTATGTTATACCTAAATCCTATCACCATCATGTGATAAGACCCTTAACTTCCATGTTTGCCCTTAATCCCAACACTTAGAGTGTAAACTTGTTATGTTTGTCAATTATACTTGAAAAACCCTAGCATCGCGCTTTCCCTGTGACTAATGAGCAGTACCTTGCTCAACACCGCCTGTATCCTGTTTTCAAGAAGCAATGCCATTGCCTATGGTCTTTGGTACAAAAGCGCTTCTCATCTAAACCGCTCTATCATAAGAGAAGAAAAGCGGTACCCTGGGTAAAATGGGAAACATAGAAGTTTCTCAAGGCTTCTAGATCATGAGCCTCGTGTCCTCCCTTATCCCTATCGTTATGGGTCAGTTTGATCTCGAGATCCCCCATGGTAGGATCTTGGATCCACCTCACCCATAATTCTCTCAACTATCCCTATCCATTGAGCCGTATAAATACAAGCTCATATCCATAGTTGAGGGGGAGAACTATAGAGGTATTTCTATGCTGTTGGATTGACTACTTAGCCCAAGTCATTGGGGAGCATAGAGAGCAAAGTTGGAGCTTATGGGGATGAAGTGTTTGTCTCGTGGAGGTGCTTGTCGACACTACGGCAACGGTTGTAAGCTTTTGCATACATTTTTAATGCAAAGATGATTTCTGTCCCACATTACTGTTGTTTTGATTTCACATGTACATGTTGTTAGATTCCTTAGTCACTAACATGGATAAGTAGATGTTTTCCTAGTAGCTTTGATGTGTTCGCATGTTTGATCTATTTGCAGGTACACAGGTTCACAATCGAAGCAGTATTCTATGTGTCTATAGTATTTAGGGAAGGTCTTCATCCTTTGTCGTTCACTCATTTGTTCTAGATTTGAACCATTCAGGCCAAAGGAACAGCTTCTGTCCATAGAAGGTGCAATATTCCTGATAACAAATATGGCGAATCCGCTGGGGAACTCTTCCGAATCCAGGCTCCATCTATGACTCTCTTCAGTTAGATCTGCCATCTGACTTAGTGAATTTTTGTTTGAAACTTTTAGATCTGAATTATTTTGACTTTTTATGCTCTTTTTTACTGTCAATCCATCAATTTTTTCCTTCATCTGATCAATTTCTAACTTGATCTTTCATTCTCCTTGTGTTTTGGATCTATTCAAGGAACTACTCATGCGTTGTTGGCAACAAGCAATTCCACCACCTGAACTCTATTAGGCATACGCGGTGCCACCGCCTAAGTCCCATTATCCAAAAGCGATGCTTGTCTAGAACCGCTCTGTCAAGACCCCTCCAGTGCGGTGCCAGGTAGGCATTGTTCCAAAACTAGTTGCAAAAAATTGAGTTTGTTTGCTTTCAGCCCTGCATTGTTAGGCTTGTGTGTTAGAATCTGAATGCTCATGGTTGGAAATTCTGTGGTAAAAGATTGGTTTGATTGAAGAATTCAAAAGCTAGACTAGGCTTGTTGATTATTCATTTCCTCTCGTGCTTGTTGGTTTTGATTGTGAAATGAATTCTTTTGAAATCTTAGGGGTTAGTGAGTTCTCTTTTCATTTCTGTTACAAAGATTGAAAGAAAGACCATTTGATTAGCATCTTGATTTCATTTTTTATTTCCATAGAAGACTGCTTTTTGCTTGTTAAAAAGATTTTTTTTGACTGAGATTAGGTTATTATCATTATTGAGCATAAGGCATTGGATCTCTGATTAGCCTCACAAGATTTCAGGTTCTCTGTGTTCTTTTGTCTCTTTTGCATTAGTACCATCTCATCAAAATAAAAAAAATAGTGTATTTTTAAGTTAGATCTATCTATGTTTTAAGAAAAATCGAAAAATAGAGTGCATATGCATGTAGAGTGCTTCTTGTTTTTCTTTTAGTAAAGAGACTCTTCCCCTTTTGATTGCTTTTAGAAAAGGAAAATGAGTTTGGAATGTGTTGCTTGTCTTTGATTTTTATTTGTTCAAGATAGTTGTTTGGAAATATTTGGTTTTAAAATGAAAAGAAAATACTCTCTTTCCCTCTCGTAGGTAGGCATACCATGAATGGTAAAGTGGAATATTTGCATATGCATACTGCATGGTTTTACTTTTTCTTTCAAAATTCCATGCATTCACCTAACCGTTCACTTTAAAATTAATGGTATTTATAGGTTAAAATTTACATAGCAATTTGAGTGATAGGTTAGAGACATTTTCGTGTGTCGTTAAGCATAGGAGCCATCACTACTCATCTGCATTACATCCCAAGACTCACTCAGTTCTTCCACGTACTGTCGGTATATCGAACGACCTTTCACATACCCTTGAGGTTTATAGAAAGGTACTTCATGTACTCGTTGTATATCGGAAGGCCCCTTGTGAACGATTATGCATTAGACAACACTACTACTGATTTAAGCTTCCACGTACCTTGCGTATATCGGGAGATCCCACTAGGATACCTTATCTATATGAGAAAATCCCTTTGGTCGTCTTTCTTGGAGCCATACACCGAAAACAACATTCGGGGAGATTACTACGCACGCACCCTTGAGGTATATCATGAGTAGAACCCTCTTGACAATCCTGGCGAGAGACTTGACTATCTGAACTCCTCCTGTCATTTAAGTTTACTTGTTTGGCCTATGGCTTGAGTAGAGAAATTTTTGGTGTGTTTTCTAGTTTTTGAGACCCTAGGTTAGATAGGAGCTGTACAAACTGGCTGAGATAAGATAGTCCAGAAGAGTACGAGGCTTGCCACCTGATTTTATTCCTGTTTCATGAGAAAATCCTATGGAAGCTATCGACCAAGGAGCTGCTACCAACTCCCAACTGGGAGAGAATGTGGTTGCAGAAAGAGGAGGACCATATCCTTTACACTTGCCTCCCTTGGTACAATAACCTTCTCGGGGTAATACTTCATTCCATTCTCCCACATAAGGTCATGTTGATGATACTACCCGTCCAGATTATGTTCCCAATGCTCCATTTTGGGACACCTCTATAGGACAAGCCATTGCCTCATTTGGCACTCGTTTAACATTTTTTGAAGAAGTTTTACTAGATGAAGAAGAATGTAGACAATACCAGGTAGCTATTCTCCATGTAGAAGAGATTGAAAAGAAAATAGATGACATATTTGGCACACCACCATCACGTTCCACAACTATTCCTATGGGATATCATTCACTTGCTAATTCTATGAGACCCATTGAACCGATTCTATGAGACCCATTGAACCGATTTTAGATCACATAGTGACTCCACATAATCTAGGTGAAACTTCCAACCCCTCTACCTCCCATATTATGTCTATTCCCAATCCTCCCAGGTCTTCCACATCTGGGGCTCAACATTCAATTCCTATTTCATCATTACCTTCTAGTGCCGGGGGGAAACCCTCGGAACAACCTACGTTATCTGTCACCGGAATTGTACCTAGTCAAGGACAGACCTCAGGTATAGAGAAATATACAATTTATGTCCCTCCTACCCACACTAATGTGGTTAACCCCCCATCCAGTTCAGGTCAGCCCTTGGGGGCACAACCTGTAACCAATCAAACCTCTTGGGGGTATGGTTACACAACAAATCAAGTACTTGTAGGAAGCATTAATTATCCACCCAACCCTATAGGAATGCCTTATGCTGGAATTCCATATCCTAGTAATACTTTCATGCCATGGGGGAAACCTAACTAGTCCTACATGGCAGCTATGGGGGGGGATACCTATACATACTGCGGGAGGTGCCACAGGACCACCTTATGGAGGTCCTCCCCTTAGGGGGCCTAATGGTCCTAGAGGGCCTAGTGGCTTTCCTCCTTATGGTCCTAATGGTCTTAGTGGTCTTGGGGGCTTGGTGGCTTCCCTTTTAATGGTCCTGGAGGGTCTAGTGGCCCTCCTCCTAGTGGTTCCAGTGTCTCCAGAGGTTTACCTCCCAGGGGTCCCAGAGGGTCTGGTGGTCCACCTCTTGGTGGTCTAGGTGGTCCCAATGGTCCTGGTGGTTTCGAAGGCCCTAGCGGTCCTCCTCCTGGAGGCCCCGGTGGTCCTAACAGTCCTGATCCTAGAAATCAACCCCCTGCGGGTGGATCTTCTAGTAGTTCTTCATCATAACAACCTGTCTATCAGTCTACTTATGGTCTTACTGGTCCTTATATGCCATATCAATATTACCAGTATGTGCAACCTAATTTTCAGTTACCTTTCCTAGCAACTTTGGACTTGCTTGATTTCTCCAAGTTGACTAATGACCCCATTCAACATAACCCCTCGTGGCCTCCCATTCCAGTAAAGTTACCATCGTACATTCCATAGTTCGATGGGAAGAAGGGAAATGATCTGAAAAACCATGTCATGACATTCCATTTGTGGTGTTCTTCAAGCTACCTTATGGATGATTCAGTTCATTTAAGACTCTTTCAGCTAACTTTGACCAGTACAGTCGCAAAATGGTACATTGAACTTCCACAACATTCGTTTGTGGATTTTGGCTCATTGGCAACTATATTTCTTACACACTTTCAGCTTCATATCCGCTATGAAATGGGCACTGATCTCTTAACTTCTCTGCAACAAAACACCTCCACCCACATATCCGATCATATCCATGAGTGGAGAAGGCAGAGAAGACTTGTTAAGGCTCCTATCCCAGATCAGTTATTAGCTGATTGGATTACTAAATCTTTGTTGCTTCCAATTGCCTGAGATGTGGCTATGGGCAACACCGTTACTGAAGAGCAAGCCATTAGTCGAGCCCAATATCTAGACTTGGTTTGACTTGATCCCTCAATCTCCTCGCCCAAGCACTGATCCTGCAAAGCCACCAGCAGAAGTCCCTATTGATGCGTTTGTTGGTTCAATCCAGTCCCCGTCAGCAACAAAACCTACCAAGCAACCCCAGACTACCACCCCTACTCCTTCGACTCCCAAGGTTTCCGCCGAGGTCAATTCTATTAAAATTATTCAAACCCCTAGCAACAATAAAAAGAAAGGTAAAGCTAAAAACAAAAAACCTGGAAACCAACAAGAGAATCCAAAACCAACCACCAATGATACCGATAAAGGGAAAAGAAAAGAAAAATATCCATGTCTACTATGTGGAGGTGACCATTTCACAAAAGAGTGTCCTCATTGGGATGAAATCACCCAATTTTTGAAAACAAATCCCACACCTGCATTTCACACGGATCCTTTTCCCTCTCAACAACAACTAATAGACCACATGTCTAATCAGGGAAACTCTAGTTCTTCAGAGGAAATTCGCATGATGTCCTCGGATACTATTATTTTGCAAACTTGAAGTCAGATTTATGAAAAACCCATAGACAAGAAAGAAGACAATTCTTCTTCAGGAAAAGCTCCCTTTACTGGTTCTCCTGACTCCTCGTCTACTATCCCCCTAACCATCGAGAATCCTACTCTCGACATGGTTTTGCGTCCACCCAAGAGTAATCTTAGGAATGCTGTTTTTAACCCTAATGCCTGAGCTGCTCAATTTTATAATGTAGTTGAAGATATCGCTCAGGCACCATGTGCAATGTCTACCCTGGAAGTACTCCAAAGTTGTCCTACACAACGCAAAAACTTGTTAGCTACATTAGGAGCTTTAGACTCGGACAATACTAATTTGATTCATTTCAATGTCGAGAACTATAAGTCTAGACTACCTCACAAACTTGGTTTCCAAATCATCATGAAAGTAGTTGGAAAGAAGGTCTTTAGAACTGTCTTAGACAAAGGAGCTTCAACTTCGATTTTGTCCCTGTCTCGTTGGAACGCTATTGGCTCTCCCGAGCTTGTAGCATCACCTACGACTTTGAAAGCCTTTGATGGATGAGGTTTCCAGCCCCATGGTCTCATATCAGCCCTTGTAGTCGAGCTTGGGGGAAAAACTGTTTCTACTCAAGTAGAAGTAGTAGACACCCCGTTAGATTACAACCTCCTTCTAGGAAGAAATTGGTTTTACACCATGACTACTGTCACTTTGATAGTATTTCGAACTGTCCAATTTCCACATCTAGGGAGAATTGTCATGATTGACCAGCTCGATTTCTATATGCCGGCTGTTACTACCTCTACGGCTAATAACATCCCTATGTTAAGCCAGTCCCCTTCTCCTTACCAGTCGATTGGGGTAGGCATGTTGAAGGATTCATCCCTTATGGGGATTTTTTTCATCCACTCGTCCTAACACTGACATGATGACAATAAATATGATTGCATCATCTAATTATGATCCAAAGGGAAAAAAAATTGTTGAATCCACCTCGTTGAGTTTGCATGAAGAAATGTACAACATCATTCAAACCCTTTCCGATGATCACACTGATGAACTTCATCTGGTTGCTTCGGACCCTTACCACCTGCCCTACTGGTTAGAACCATCTCTTCCTATTCTAGATTATCTCTTCGATACTTTTCCTTCCAATGAGTCCATTATGGAGATCATGAGTACAAATGAGCCTATCTGGGAGGATCGCCATCATAGATCCTCGTTCCTCCCCAACACCAGTTCGGTAGACCATGAATTTGCATCCTTGTTTTCCATTGATATTGTCAACACACCTCAAAGTCCTATATTATTGCAAGACATAGATTCTAAAGGAAAACTATGCAACATTAATCAAACAAATCCGATTGGCATATCAACCAAGCCTGCTACCATTGAGCATGTTCATGTTGGGCAGAACTGCTCGGCAGAAGAATTTGAAGCATACAAGGCACTTTTCAAAGAATTCTGCGATATTTTTTCCTGGTCTTATGAAGAAATGCTGGGGATAGACCTGTCCATGAAATAAAAACCTATCCCACTGCTAAACCTGTCAAGCAAAAACTAAGGCAAGTCCATCCATGGAAGGCCGTAGCTATTAAAGCTGAAATAGAGAAACTTCTCAAAGCTGGGTTTATTTATCCTGTACCCCTGATGGAATGGGTATTGAACGTTGTCCCTGTTAATAAAAAGCAAGGCACCATTAGAATCTGTATTGATTTTAGAGATTTGAACAAAGCTTGTCCCAAAGACAACTTTCCTACTCCACATATCGACTAGATTATCGACAACTATTCCAGAAGTGTCATCTTCTCATTCATGGATGGCTTTTCTGGTTATAGTCAGATTGAGAATTTACCCACTGTTACGGAG
>LPNX010237726.1:8966-28414 GCA_001517045.1 Pseudotsuga menziesii | reverse complement strand
AAAAATATATGGATTTGGTTACAAGTAGGGACACATCACTAAATTACCAAAGACTGCAAAATATATTCATTTTAATTGAGCTTTATGTAACTCCAATCTCCGAGCCATCGCGTTAGTGGATTTGCTTCCTCTAAATTTTATGTGTAGATATGGGTCGAGGAGTCATAGGAGTCATAGATTTGATCAATTATATCTATGACTCCTAAGACTCCAAGACCCATTTCTACAAATAAACATAAATGACTCTTCTTTTCATTTCAGACACCAACTCTCAACAAATGTAATGACCACCTACGCTTTTGTCTCCCTTTAAATAGAATATTACATGGCTAGGACCTCGACCGAGGTATTAGCTCAGTCGAGGTATTAAAAAGACCTCGACCGAGGGTTTGTTAAACCCTCGGTCGAGGGCCTTACAAACCCTCGGTCGAGGTCTTGTTAATACCTCGACCGAGGTATTTAAATACCTCGGTCGAGGGCTTAAAAAGATAAACTTAGCCCACATTCAAACAAATGGAAAATTTCCTGTGCCTTGCAGAGGTGTAAACCCTGCCATTCCTAGCACATAACTGAGCGGAGTTGATACCGATAGATTCACCAACGAATCTTCTATCCATTGACATATCATACACGCATTTTGGCATTCATATGATATTTATTTTTTAATTACTTCTAAAACTTATACTTAGAAAACCACACTGCAACTTCGAAGCAGCTCAAAGAAAAATCCTCAGAGTTAAAAATACACAGCCAAAAAATTATTAAAAATGCAGACATCACATATCGACGTGTCCTCTTCAAAAGGGTATATTTGGTTTTTCAATTTTTGAAAAAATACAAAAAATTCCTTTACGTGGACAAATATGTGTTTAAAACGATGCTGAAATCGAATGTGGTCACTTTCGAAAAATAATAAATAATTGTATAATGCGAAAAAAATTAACAAAAAAATAACAAAAAAATATGCACATCACACTACATTTTATGTNGCTGAAATCGAATGTGGTCACTTTCGAAAAATAATAAATAATTGTATAATGCAAAAAAAATTAACAAAAAAATATGCACATCACACTAAATTTTATGTATATCATGCTCATATATTTATTTTTTTAAAATTATTAATGCAAGATTAAATTACTCTACGTGGACACGAGCCACTTATTAGCTTCTTCAAATTTTTAAGGTCACACAGTTCATTAAATGCAAAAATTCACACATTAAATGACATCGGAATATTTTTAAAAAAATATCACTATGAAGCCAACATAATATTCTACAATTTGTTTTCTTACTGCAAGTCAAAATTCACATGGCATATATGCGTTTTGAGGGCTTCTATCTAGCACATGTGTAAAAAATCAGGTTTTCATCGCCAAATTTGGCCAAAAAGTGTTACCCATCTTCATGGAATCACCCAAAATGGAGGTAATATTTATTGAGTTCAAGAGTCTGGTCCCTTGAGAAACCCTATGTGACATAGGGTTTCTCCATGTCTCTTGAAAATTTGATTGCCTAAAAATTGTAAGCAATTTTGTGTTTCTATAAGTTTTTTGAAGTATATGCAAAATGTGTATGTAGTTTGTCTTATGCAAAACATGAAATGTATTTATTTTCAAACTTCTTAATGTTGTTTCTTTATTGTTGTTAGATGGTAAATAATCTGTGTTCTATAGCTTTAAACCTCTCACAAGACATGGTTTGTTTTAGTACATTTCCAAACACAACATGGAACACAGGAACCCCAACCCGAGAGAATTTGATGGAATAGAGGCCCCTCTTACTGCTTTTAATCTCCTTGGGTATCTTTTGGTGGAATAGGTATCTTGCTTCCTGCTTTCAAGATCAACTTGTTGGGTATCTTTTGATGGAATAAAGATCTTGCTTTCAAGGTATTTGAGTGTATTTTGAGAGTATTGTAAGGGGTCCTTTTAATTCCAACTACATTTCTATAATCCTAGAACTATACTTGTGGAATGGGGAATGATCCTAACCTATGCAAGTGGTCATCCAGTGTTTGCTACTACCAAAAGAGAATGTATTTGATTTTTAGTTTTTGGTTGTAATAGAATGAGATGATATCTCTATTGCATTTTTAATATTTGTTTGGTTCTATTTAACCTATGGTTTGTGGTATGGCATGTAATTTTTTCACATTCTCAGCCTAGTTTCAGGTTTTCAAATGAACATATGGTTTAATGCCCAACCCCATTCATGTTTGACTGTTGCAAATGAAGTGTTACTCATAAACCATACAATACTTGATACACTTAGGAAATTTTTACAAATTTAAATTAGCATAAATAAATTCAACCACACACATAAAAAGTTTCAAACTTGGTATTTTATCCAAATGGCCCAAGAAAAACCCTTAAGGAAAAACTTGATGAGAGAGAGAATTTGTATTTTCCTTCTTCAAAGAAATATACAATAGTATAAAAATTATAATTAATGACACTACTTATCTCAACCATATAAGACTTCAAGGCTACCTTGAAAACAATGCCTATACTATCTCAAATTATGTGCATACTTAGCATAGAAAAAGTGCCCTTCTCTATGAACTATCTCTCATGATCAAAATTTAGCCTTGAATTTAGTGCCTAGTTCAGTCTTCAAACTCATTTTTAGTGTTAGGTTACTTAGCATTCATTGAACTTGAAATTTGTTCTCTTTTTAGACTAAAAATCATGTCCAACTGCTACAAAACAACATTGTGTGACCTATGCATTTAATTTTGTACTAATTCCTTGATTTTTGTGCCCATGACCTAGGAATGCATGCAACTAATATTCGCCTCGAACAACATGCCTCTCCTTGGAATTTGTGTTGTTTTTACTATTGTTTTATTACGAGAGAATTTGTTCCTTGTGTTCTCTCTCAACCCGTCCTTCTCCTTTCAAGAAATTCGACTTCTCTCTTGGTTTCTCTCGAAAATCTATTTGGGTGAATAATATGCCTTCAATCCCTAACTTTTGCCTTTTATTCTTGGTAATCACCTTTTATGATCTAATGGTCAATATTATATCATGATCCATTACAATCAAAGGATGACATGAAATGCTCATTAAATATCATTAAATGAATATTTAATGCACCCTCATCATTTAAATACGTAATGAGATTTTTAATTAAAAGTTACACTTTATATCTCATCAAGACACTTTTAAATTAAAAGGAACTTCGCTTAATAAAATAGCTTCACATCTCATAAATCTCATTTTACTTTATAAAGTTATTAAGGATCACTTGTACACTTCTCGAATTCGAGGCACACAAAGTGGAAAATGCTTGTCCTTGGTACAATTTTTAACACTCCCTCTTACCAAGGAAAGTGTTTCTCACAACTCCCAACTTGTATTTGAAATGATCAAACTTCCCTCTTCCCAAATACTTTGTAAAAATAGCTAACACCTACTCCTCTATTGCAATATACTACAACTCCTTTGCTCCTCTTTCGACATAGTCACAAATGAAGTGGTACCTAATCTTAATGTGTTTTGACCTATCGTGAAAAACTAGATTCTTTAAAAGGTTGATGCAGCTTTGGTTATCAAAATAAATCACTATCAGTCTCAACTCCTGACAAAAAAAATCAACTATCAACTTGTGAATCCATATGGCCTCAGAACTAGCCAGATTGGATACCATATAATTTTCCTCTACGGAACTTAGTGCAACATTTTTGCGTTTTCAACTAAACCAAGACACTACTCTTGATCCCAAAGTGAAACAACACCCAAATGTACTATTTTGATCTGTTACGTAACCCACCCAATGAGAATCTGTATAGTGAATCAACCAGACTCCATATCATATCCTATAGTTCAGACCATAGTCTACTATGCTACACAGGTATCTCAACACATGTTTTGCAACAATCCAATGAACTCTTCGAAGCTCCAACATGAACTGGCTTAGAGTGTTCAATGAAAAACAATATATTTCCTAACCATATACATCAAAGATCCAATGATCCAACAATATACAGTTAGATCTACCAACTCTCCCTCAGAATCATGAAGCTTCTTCCAGTTTGTGATCATTGATTTAGTCATCGGTTTATAATCCTACATCTGAAATCTCTTTTTAATGTACATGACATACTTTCCCTATCCAAGGAAAATGTTCCCCTAACTACGGCCACACCTCCATACCAAAAAAATAATGCATCAGTCCAATGTTGTTCATCTCAAACTCTACAACAAGTTCTCTTTTTCATTTTGCAATGAGTGTATCTACACCTGTAATGATCAAGTCATCCACATACAAGACTGAAATAATTGGATCCTCATCAAAAACAATGTAGTAAAGGTTCATATCTGCCTCACTTTCATGGAGTCCGAACTCCTGCAAATATGCATCAATCCTAAAATACCAAGCTCCCGAAGCTTGCTTTATCCCATAAAGGTCCTTATTCAACCCGTACACATGGGAATATCTCCCATGCACCTCAAATCCTTGTGGATGCTCCATATATACCTTATCTTGTAATATTCCATTATGAAATGTTGCCTTCACATCCACCTAATGAATGCTCCAAAAAATCTCCGCAACAATGGAAATCACCGATCTAATAGAGGAGTATCTATCCACTAGCACAAGTGTCTCGTCGTAATATATTCCCTCTACTTGAGAGAAGCCTTGCACCACGACCCAAACTTTATACTTCTCGATGCTGCCATCCGTGACATGTTTGGTTTTTCTAAAGCTACTGAGAAGTCACAATTGACTTCCCCTCTGGTCTCAAAACCATCTCCCACACATCATTATTCATGATGTAACCATACTCTTCCACCATGGAACCCGTCCATACCTAATGTGAAACTTCTTCCTCATAAGTGGAAGGCTCTGAATCACAAAGACTAGTCACAACAACCATGTAGATGGAAAATCTCTCAAGTGATTTGCTCTCTATGCGCTCCATCTTGGGTTTCTGCACGTACTCGGTATCTTCCTTCGATTTTTTTTAATCCATCTCGTATTTCTCTTCTCTAAAGTATCCTCCTATGGAAAAAACTTCTGCTATGCATCCTCATTTGACAACTGTCTACCTGAAGAAGTAGCACCTAAAATCTAAGATCCTGTGACTAATGAACTAGAATAAAGTGAATCATAACCACGTGAAAGTGGAGCCGGTAAACCTGTAACCTTACCTGGGGAATTTGTAAATTATTCCCATGAACCCAACGGTCATGTAACTTGTGTACTAGTCACCCATGATACCTATGACCCTACACCTTGTGTAGCTAGAATCTAAGATATACTCACCTAAGGTGTGGAAGCATAATTCTCCCCCTTCTCTGACTCTCTATACTTTCATAAGTTCCACTCCTCCTCAAATATCACCTCCTTTGAAGTCTCATCATATATAAAAAAATTCCCTTATTCACGATCCAACTTTTTCCTCTTCTCAGAAGGGACATCAAAATAAGTCAGGAAACCAAATATGCAAAAGTGTCCTACCTCAAGATTCTTCCCTATAAAATCATCCTTGGGAGTCATGCATGCCAAGGCTCTGTGGGGACTCATATTCTACATCAACACTACAAGTCGTAGCCCAAATAAAAAAGGAAGACTCTGATCATGAATCATCACTTTGGCTACTCCCACTATGCCCATGTTCTTCCTTTCAACAACCCCATTATGTTGTAGGGTATATAATAATATCAACTATCTCCTTATTCCCTCCTTTCTACAAAACTCATTAAATGCACTGGAGGTATACTCACCCCCATTACCTGATATGATCACTTAAATCCTCCTCCCTGTTTGGTTCTCCACAAAAGATTTAAACTCTTGGAACCTCTGCAATACTTCTTTTGATTTCTTGCTCTTCAAAAAGTAGATCCAGATCTTCTTGGAGAAATCATCAATAAATATGATACACTACTCAAAACCATTCAACGAAATAGAAGACACCAGAACACATAAATCAGAGTGAATCAAATGAAGTACTCCTGTCAGATTTCTATCACTACATGCAAAAGTAGTCTTAGTGTACTTCCCAAGAGCACACCCTCTGCATACATCACTATGCTTTGTGTTGAAATTAGTAAACCTTGTCACCATATCTCTCAAACATCCTCAAAGTAGGATGATGCAAATGGGCCATCCTCCTATTCCATAACTTGTATAGATCATAAGTGCTACTGCTACCATGTGCCAAAGCATGAAGAGGATGAAACAAGAGTTTGTATGGTTTATCACATCTAACCCCAATCATCATAGATGTAGAACTATTCAATCCCTTGGGATGAGCATACTTTCCCATCCAGGATGTACACCACAAATCCTCTATCCTCGATAGTGGGAATTAATACCAAGTTCTTATTCATCCCAAGTATATACAAGACATCCCTTAATGTCATGGTCTCAATGGACTCCCTCTGAAAGGTGACGGTCCATATCCCAACTACTCTAACAATAGTGTCATCTCCAACAACACCTCTAAGTTCAAACCAATCTCAATGAACTCAAAAAACACATCACGTGCACCTGACATATGGATAGAAGCACCACTATCAATGTACCAGGTGCGTGTAGTGGTGGATGCACTCAACGAATGGCCATCAAATAAATGATACTCTCTCTCATCCTCTACATCAATGCTGGTAATATATGCTCTCTCAATGACCATCATATAGAGAAAACTCTCTCTTAAACAACATTGCATACTAATCAATCTCCACAAAAGTTGCTCTCTACTGCTTCTTCTTCCTTTTGTTCGGACATTGTCCAACATATTGTCCAAATGTATGGCAAGAAAAGCACTTGAATTTTCTCATGTCTTTCTTCTGATCACCACCCTGTAGCTTATCCCCACCCTTAGGACCCTTCTTGGACTTCTTCTTCTTCTTCTTTCCTTTAGATGCCAATGCCACATTCTCCTCATCTTCCTTAATATGAGATGAACTTCCCTTTACATATCCTCTCTAGGTGTACTCTTGAATGAATTCACCCCAAAGACAATCCTAGGAAGGTATGTGCCCCTAGCTATAATGGACTCCCCAAACATAGCGCATGGTTTAGTCACGTCATTCAAGGTTTCCTACACTAACTCGTGACCAAGTACAACCTCCCCAACTTCTCCAAGATCATCTCTCACCTGTGTGATCCTAGTAAGGTAAGATGTCATATTTTCAAATTTGATCATCCTGATTATTTTCAACTTCTCTCTTAGTACCAGTTTCTAGTTTTCATTGAAGATCTAGTAAATATGGGTTAATTCATCCCACAATTGATAAGTATAGTCTTTACTAGTCATGTGTAGGATCACATGGTCCTTCATTGCATGTATAATATTTCTCTTAGCCTTGATGTGTTTCTTATCAAATGTTTACTTAGTTGTTGCTATGTTTGCAAGTACTACAATTGGTTTTGCTTGGGTTCTATTCACGATGTCCCACAACTCATTTTCTTGAAAAAATAGTACTATCCTTGTCTTCCAAGGACTAAAGTTGGCTACCCCCTCCAACCTATCCTCTATTATCAACCTAATGACCATCTCACTGAAAAATTAAAGTACAAATATACATGGTGAACAAAGTAACATGCCCCTCTGTAAGTATGAAAATCATGGCTCGAAGAAATCTGCCCACTTCTTTTACTCAGACTCTGATACCATGTAAAATTTTTGCATCCCCATCCTAGTTTCAAGTTTTCAAATGAACATATGGTTTAATTCCCAACCCCATACATGTTTGACTGTTGTAAATGAAGTGTTACTCATAAACCATACAGTACTTGATACCCTTAGGAAATTTTTACAAATTTAAATGAGAAGAAATAAATTTAGTCACACACATGAAATTTTTCAGTCTCAATATTGTATCGAAATGGCCCAGGGAAAACCCCTAAGGGAGAACCTTATGAGAGATAATTTTTATTTTCCTTCTTCAAGGAAATGTATGGTAGTATTAAAATCAGAATTAATGACAATACTTATCTCAACCATAGCATACATCAAGGTTTCCTTGAAAATAATGCCTAAATTGTCTGAAATTCTATGCATACTCAACATAGAAAAATGTGCCCTTCTCAGAACTATACAGATTGTCTCTCACATTCAAAGTTCTACCTTAAATTTAATGCCCAGTTCAGTCTTCAAACTTAGTTTTAGTGTTAGGTAACTCAACATTCATTGACCTAAAATTTGTGCCCTTTTTAGATTAAAAATTGTGCCCACTTGCTACAGAACAATGATGTACAACGTATGCATTTAATGTTGTACCAGTTCCTATATTTTTGTGCCCACAACTTAGGAATACATGCAGGTGATCTTCACCTAAAAATATGTGTCTCTCCTTGGAATTAATGTTGTTGTTATTGTTGTTTTATTGCTTGGGAATCTATGCCCTTGTTCTCTCTCTCAACTCCTCCTTCTTGTTAGAGAATTATACCACTTTAGTACCATGGTAATACACCAAGGACACATTTTCATTTGTCTCATACTTATGTTATATGGTCCAAAACTAGGTTGCGTTGGTCAAGCAAGGTCCTTTTGGTGTTTTGGGCTCATTAATGCACCCAAGCGCCCACATTTGATCATTATTGTTGGACATGCACCCTCATTTATGACAATTTATTCCTAGGTGCACTCCCACTCCATAAAACAAGGAAACTAGTTGACCAAAGGTGCCCATGCGGTATTTGGGTGTTTTTTCCTCTTTTGGACCATTTATTGCTACCTAGAGCCACTCCCACTCACCCATGCACTCCACCATGCCTACCCTACCTTCATTTATGTCCTAGCATGCTCCAACCATGTTCACACATGAATTTGTGATCATTTGAGGTGGTTTGGGAGCTCAATGGTCCACCTAGGGGGGTTTTGAGGTCCAATCTAAGCTTTCCACATGTATGGATCCAAATTGCCTCCAAATGCTAATGATTTTCTCATACTGTAATATAAACATGTTCTAGTCATATTTATATACTCGACAGTGATAATAAACTCAGTTATTGGCACCATTTGTATGGGTGAATTTCAATTTTTCACTATTTTTCTGCATAATTTGTGAATATATTGATTTGTGAGGATTAATTTAGCTCCTATATATTTTTGTGAATCATATTTTCACATGACATCAGATCCCTTTGTAGCTTCAAATCAAATCTAGAGCGTTTGAGTTTCTATCTAGGGTTTCTTCCAGAAAAATTCAAGTGTTTGCATTGTAGGTACTTCCAGTGTTTTTGCCACTCGATTCGCAAGCCAAAATGGAGAAGAATCATGTATTTCTTACCCCATTCAACTATTTTAAGTGGAAATCCAAAATGGTGATCCATTTGAGGTAGAAAGTCCTCTACAGAGTCACCATGGGGACTGACAACGAACCCAACTTTGTTGTGGAAAAATCGAAGTACTTCAATAGATTTGATGAAGAATTCAAGATGCTTTGTCTTAGTATATTGAGGGATGTTATATTCAATGAAAACATTATTACTACACCCAATAAATTCTACCTCAATCTTGAGTCACTTCTTGGAATACTGATGAGATGAGAGGACACCAACTTGAAAATGTGTTGATCTCATTGAGCCCAACTCACTATGAGACGATCCAGGATTTCTTCACAAAGTTCAAATCATTGCTGATTTAGATAAAACAATGTGGCATTAAGAAGAAGGACGAGTAACTAATATTGTCTATTATTTCGAAGCTAGGCCCTGAGTACTCAGTGTTTGTCTCCTCATTCTACTCAGGCAAGCTGCCAGCTTGAAATTGGAGAATGCCTTCACTAGCAGACTTCATGGAGTCTTTGACTCACCAAATAGACAAGTTGGTGCAAATGGGTACCATCAAATCCACCAAGTATCAATACCTTGCTGCTGGATTTTCAAATAAATCCAAATCCAAGAATAAATCGAAGGATTCGAAGCAACAAGAGTAAGAAGAAGCAGGACAAGCCCAAATCTTGAGATGGGGTGCAAATCCTAGCAAGGAAAAAGAGAAGAAGAAGCAAGAGAAGAAAAAATGCACTGATTGTCACAAGGGGTGGAATATAGAGAGTTCATGTATGAATAAAACCATTTACATGATGGCACAACTCCTAGAGAAGAACAACATCCCACTGCCAGAAGGTGCAAGGAAGAAAGAGGGAGGTTCAAGCTGAGAGAACAAGGATATATGGCATGTTTTGGTTGTTGGATCTTTAGGCTATTCATCCTTCATCATATATTTGGGTGCCTGAAGGCACATGTATTCCATGCAAGATTCCTTCTTGGCCATACATCCTTACAATGGTCCATCCATTCTCATGGGTGATGATTCATAAATCCAAGCCAATGGATTGGCAGGATTGATCTAGAAGATGGGTATTTCAACAATGTGTTGTTTGTACCTGATCTTGCAACAAACCTAATATCTGTATATCAAAATACACACACATGTACAACCAAGAGAGGAACATTTAATCAAGATGATGTGGAGATCTCAGAAATCTCTACATGCCAAGTTGTTACAGTGGGTTTTGCCGACCATAATTCGGGAATGTATAAGTTCTCTCACTTCCTCCCCTACTCTCTAGAGAATGCGCTCCTGTCACATGCCAATGAGACCAAACATTTGTGGCATGAGAGGTATTTCCATCGCAAATATACGTTCGGGAATGTATAAGTTCTCTCACTTCCTCCCCTACTCTCTAGAGAATGCGCTCCTGTCACATGCCAATGAGACCAAACATTTGTGGCATGAGAGGTATGTCCATCGCAAATATACGTACCTCCAAGCACTAGGCAAGGATAGCATGGTTGAATAGCTTCCTACCATCAAGTTTTCCAAAGGCACTTGTAAAGGGTGCATAGTTGGAAAACATGTCGAGCAAAAATATGACAAAGGGAAGGATAGGAGGGTTGTCCAACTAATTGACCCGGTCCATTCAGATCTAATAGGGCCTCTTCCCACACTCTCATATGGGAATTCAAGGTATGTATTGAATTTCATAGATGATTTCTCAAGGTATTGCTTGGGTGTATTTTCTCAAACAAAAACCGGAAGTCTTTGATACTTTCAAAGTGTTCAAGGATTTAGTTGAGAACATGTGTGGGAATACAATCAAGGTTATTAGGACTAAAAATGGCAAGGACCATGTCAACAAGAACTTAAAGCAGCTATGTCATGATAGTGGGATTCAGAAGTAGCATTCTGTGCCTTACACACCACAACAAAATGGTGTTGCAGAGCGCAAGGACGGAGCTCTAAAAGAGATAGAAACATGCATGATGGACGAAAAGGATTTGTCACCTAAGCTATGGGATGAAGCTATCAATTGTGTTGCATATGTTCAGAATAGAGCTCCACACAAAAAATTGGAAGGAAAAACTCCATGTTATAGTTGATTTTACCACACCAGGTAGATCACACATTTATGGCCTTCCATGTCCCTCTGCAGAATCTTTAGACCCCATGGACTTATATTATTCTTTGATGTTCCAATATCATCCCAAAAAATTGCCTGTTTATACCTATACATGAATTTTAAAGGAATACTTGTGTGTATACGCAAATTTTGACTTCAAACCTGCGTACATCGGAATGTATGCAAAATGAAAAATATTTTTGGAGTTTTCCTCATTTGAGTCTGAATAACTTGGATCTTGGACTTTCAAATGCCTTGAGAACGCTTAAGTTTGACCCTCCATTACCTCTTTAGAGTGCTATATAAGGAACCCCTTGGATACATTGAAGGAAGAGAAATTGAAGAGTAAAGAAACTTTAGTCCATTGTTGCCTTAGTTTTGCTTATGCTTGAGTATGCATCCCTTTGTCCCTTGGAGCACATAGTGTTATTCCCAAGCTTGCCTTTTCTTTGTGAGCTTGCTATCAAGATATGGAGGATTGAAGTGGTGGAGGCCCATGTGGAGGACTCGGTTTATCGGGTTCGCAGAAGTGCCGACAGAGTTTGCCACTATTGCATCTCTGATTTATTAATGGAAATATATTTTCCTGTCTAATTCATGTGCATTTTGAATATGAATATTGAATCCATGGATGTATTTAATTTGTTATACATGATTGATTATATATGATAAAGTAGTGCTAACATATTTATATATATCATGCTTGCTTTGTTTGTTGTTGTTGAGAGCAAATTATAATTGCAATTGCAATGGAAAAACTCAACAGGGATCTACTTCAACAGTCTAGAACAAGGTACGATTCTATATCCCTTAGTGTTAGATTTACTTACTCCTCTTGTGTATTGGGAAATATTGATTTATGGTGTCATACTATCTGTTTTGGTACCCCCAAGCCATAGGAAGTTTCTCTCCATAACAAAATTGGCGACTCTAATGGGGAGGTTCCTCGTTGTTTTTATTTTGAGATTGGGTATACAATGTGCTTGAATTGCTCTTTATTTCTCTGTTTCTGTGTTGGGTTTGGAGGTATGTTTTCCCAGTACTGTCCTACAGGAGTATTTTGGTCTTGGCTTATTAGTTTTGCCTCTTTTTCTTCCTTTTTCTTCCTGTACGTGAGTATTTGCATTACAGTCGCGTATACACATGGTTTTCTCTTGAATTCCTACGTATGCATGCACGTTTACTCAATACGATCGCGTATGCTTTGGTTTTGAGCTTTATTTGGGAGATTGAGTGTTGTTGGGTGAGTTTTGATGATTGTCGAGTCTTCTTGGGTGTTGTTGGTGTCTATATATAGCCTCTGTTTCTGACCAAAGACACCTTTTTGTTTTTTAATTAGGTTTTGTTCTTGTCATTCATTTTTTCCTTTTTGTTTTGGGATTAGTGCATTAGGTCTCTTTTATCTTGGTGCCTTGCTTCACTGCTATTTGTGAGTGGTTACAGGTTCATAGAGTTGTAGATTCTGTTATTGCTTTTTATATCTCATTTATTTCTAAAAATACAAAAATATTTTGCTTTTGCATCATTATGCATTCTTTCATTTTTGCACTCGCATGGTACTTGCATTAGGTTTTGCTTACTGAGTTATAGTCAAGTGTTCATTTAGGAATGATTTCATTCTCATTTAGGAATGAGTGACCATGAGCCTAAGATCTCGTATATCCCTTATCTTCCTCCTCCCATATGGGAGGTTGAACCTTCAAGCACATATGAGACTCCAATGGGGTCTAAACATTCTATGACTAGGACATCGTCTGATGATCCTTCACAATTTTTGGGCTACATGAAAGCAAATCACTGGTATTGGTTACGTAGTCCAAACCGTGAGACTCACCATGCACCCACTAGAACTAGCATAATAAGGTATGGCATGCCAGACCTTCCTGAGACTGATATGGCACCCAATGTCAGATCGGGTGTTGATCCTGGTGTTGCACCTGGGAGAACTTCCATTCCTTTCTAGGCGGAGAGGTTTGGTAGCACTAGTCATATTACACCTCCCATCCCTGCAGTGGAGGCTTCCTCACACATGCATCCTAAGCCTAGTACTGTCATCCCATTCCGGGGATTGATCCTAGACATGTGAATATTGGGGGCACAAGTTACATCCCTTCCCATATTCCATTGTCTTCAACACTAGTTCCTTCAAATGCATTTTTGATGACACATCCTCCTCCTAACTCATGTGTTCCTTTGGGGCCGAAGTTCTACTATTAGTCATGTTCATCCTGTGTCTAGTCACACCATAGTGTCACAAGGCCAAGTGCCTCCTTATGTATCGGTCGGGTATGTGCCATCTCATGGACCGTCTCATGGGCCATCTCATCGACCATCTTATGGACAATCTTATGGGCCAGCTTATGGACCATCCTATGGAGAGTCTTATGAAAAAACCTATACACCTTTTGGGTTCGGATATTAACCCCCTTATCAGTATCCTAACTATGGCTTCATAGCACCCCAGCCTCAAGGTACTCCAAACTATAACACGCAACCCTATATGGGTCAAATGGGAGGATGTTACTATCCCACTGGACAAGGCCATGTTGTCTATAGCAATCAAACCTATGTGAACCAACCCTATCAGGGAGCATGGAATCAAATGGCTCAGCCTAGGCTCCCTTTCCTTCCAACGTTGAACTTACCTAACTTGTCGAGATTGAAAAATGATCTCGTGTCTCATGACCCAGCATGGTCGGTTGTTCCCGCCAAGCTTCCTTTGTACATTCCAAAGTTCGAAGGTAAAGCTGGTGAAGATCCCGGTGAGCACGTCAAGATGTTCCACCTTTGGTGCTCTTCGAATTCCTTGAATCATAATTTGGTTCATTTAAGGCTATTTCAATGCACCCTTACGGGGCTTGTGGCGAAGTGGTACATAGAGTTTCCTAGGGGGACTTATACATCGTTTAATGACCTAGCTATGACCTTCGTCAATCACTTTCAACTACCCACATGTTACGACGCTAGGACTGAAATATTTTTGACATTTTGGCAAGACAAATCCATGCATATATCTGATCACATTCAAGAGTGGCATAGATGGAAGAAATTGATTAAGGCCTTTATACCACCAGAGTTCCTTTTGGAATGGTTCCTCGAGTCTTTATTTCCTTACATAGTGAAGGATGTTTCCACATCTGGAGTGAAAAATGAGGAACAAGATATCTTTAGAGCTCAGCAAATGGATTTGATTTATGCTTAGTCTAGTCTCTTGTATGAGATCATACCGAACGCACCTAGATCTAATTTCGACCTGAAGTTTAAACCTGGGCCGCATGTCGATGAAATTGTGGACTACACAAGTGCCAAACCCAAAAGCTCGGTTACAAACCAAATGAATAACTTTTCCATTAACCATCCTACGTCGAGACAAGCTACGGTTTTGTCTCATCTGACCCAAATGACAGATGTACTTTCAGTGCAATCGTCAAACCAGAAAGGTAACCAGTAACCTAGATGGAATAAAAAGAAAGGTAAAAATAATCAAAAGGTTAAACCTAAGCGTAATAATCAAAATAATGACATGAACAACAACAATAATGCTGGGGGGACAAGAAACCTAAGCGTAAGGTTAAATTTCCTTGTAAGATTTGTGGGGATGATCACCTCACTCACTTGTTCCCTCAAATAAAAGATGCCTCGAATTTCATCACACAGAGCCTAGATTTGTTGACAAATCCTTTACCAGAAAACCAGAATATGAACTCAAGGACCGTGGCTCCTGGCAATGCTTTTGGTGGGACTCCAAACTCGTCGGACACTGCTAGTGACCATGGTTGCATTAACATGGTGAATGCCACAAATGTTGTGACATGTGGTAAATACTATGGTACGTCGCAACCCGACCTTAGGAAAGAACCTGCTCCACTCGAGCCCTTTTCTTATCGAAAAACCTAGTGATAAGCCTGAAGCTCCACCTCGCATTCCTAAGAGAGTCTTGAAGCGTTTGGGGCACAATCATAATGCCCGAGCCACCGAAAACTATTCTATTGTTGAGGATTTGGGCCAGACTCCTTATGCGATGTCCGCTTTAGAAGTTCTTTATACTTGTCCTCCACAAAGGAAATCCTTGTTGTCTCCTCTTGGGGTGGCTGATGGAAGCTCTCCTTTGGTGATCATATTTGAAACTCATGGAGTCCAGCCTCACTTGCCTTACTATGTGTCCCTTTTGGTTCATGTAGAGTTTCTAAACAACACCATCAAGTGCACAGTGATTGATGAGGGCGTTGTGGATTCTGTAATGTCTTTGTCATGTTGGAAGGGGTTGGATTCTCCTACGTTGTCTAAGTCAGGAAACATGTTAACTGCATTTGACAGGATATTGTTTCGGCTACACGACATTATTCCTTCTCTTGAGGTCCAATTGGGAGGGAAGGCCGTTGCGATCGAGGTCGAGGTGGTTGATGTGCCCCTTGATTATAATATTTTACTGTGTAGGAACTAGATTTACAATATGCGAGTGGTTGCATCGTCACTCTTTTGCATTGTTTATTTTCCTTTGGATGGGAAGGTTGTGACAATCGATCAAAGATCCTTTGATAATTCTGGTTTGAAAGCATGGTCAGGAGCTTCTATCCTTGTTATCGATCATTCTCAGCCGACAACTGAGAATGTTGGGGTGGGCATGTATCCTTTTCTCATGGGAACTTTTAGTTGTGTCACGCCCATTCTTATGATCGGTTCTAGTCTTGGTAAGGCTTCCACGTCGTTGAGTTCGGTTCCCTTTCACACTTCGCATATGTAGGATCCTTGGACTCTTCCTTCTCCGAGTACTTCGGTCGAAGTTTATATACCTACAAAGACAGACATGCTAATATCTACAGCTATGGTAACTTATCAAGCTAATCTTGATTTGGTTGTAGAGTGTAGTCCTTCCTCTTCCCAGACATAGGAGGAGGACCCTTATGCATTGCCTACTAGGGCAGTTTCTTCATCTCACTCATAGGACTTCCTCGATGACATCTTTCCATTGGATGAGGCTATTCTCGAGGCTATGTTTGGGTTAGAACAACCTTGGGGAGAGTTGCATCATATATCTTATTTTCTCCCTAAGCTTGATGATATTGAGCGTGATGAATTTAAGGTGATATTTAGTGAGAAAATTGGTAGGCACATGGTCCCATTAGGCTCTCCTAGAAATTATGCTGAAGATAACATGGCTAACTTGTCACCAACTATACCTATGAATATTTCTTGCATTCCTGGAAAGAGTGAAAATGTATACATTGGGGCAGATTGTTCCCCCGATGAGATTAGAGAGTACACCGAGCTTTTTGAAGAATTTCGAGATGTGTTCACTTGGTCACATGAAGAAATGTCAGGGATTGACCCCTGCACGGTTGAATGTGGCATTAGGACTTATATAGATGTTAGACCTATTCAACTAGTTGATCATGGGGGCACAACCTTGGCAAAGCCTAGAAATGGGCTCTATCTTAAGAAGTACTATGCATGATTTTTAGTTAAGGATGATTTGTTGTATATTATTGTACATTTGCATAGCGTAGTTTTGGTCTACTTGTTGTGATCGAGTTTGTTGACTAGCTTCTGTTTGTTGTGGCAGATGTTGATGGAGTCTTTGGTTTATGTAGGATTCGTTGATGGTTCTAGCCGCCACACTCAAAAATCAGCTTCAGCGACTTGGGTGATTTATACTCCTACAGGTCAAGTGTTGTCTTCAGGAGGGGTTTGTCTACGGCATTTATCGAACAATGTTGCAAAGTATAGTGTCATTATTGAGTTATTGTGTGATGCCATTTCGCATGGTATTCACTCTCTTGAGGTACGTCTTGATTCGCAGCTAGTGGTTTCACAGCTTAATGGCTTGTATCATGTTAGGGATCCAACTTTGTTACAAAGGTTCTTGCGTTTCAGGTTGCTTGAACAGAAATTTGAGAACATAACATACATCCATATTACAAGAAATTTTAATCAAGTTGCTGATTCATATGCTAACTATGTACTATATTGGCATTTGTTTCACAGACGATCAAGCATTCACAAACATTTACACATTTAAATAAGATAATAGCCGATCATCATAGGTATTTTTCATTAAAATATATGTCCAAAAATCTGGTGTCATAATACATAAGTGTCATATACAAAAATGGGGTTTCCGAACAACCAAAATATACTACACGGTCATAGAAAAAATACACCCCAAGCCTCTAAGTCTGTGGGGGAGGAGGGTACTGACCATGGTAGCACACTATGGCTCTATCTAGCCAAGGAAATAAATGAACCCATGCCCGTGGTACTCCAACCACCTGGCGTTGCATGGCCTCATGAAAGTCCTTGACTTGCGCCATGGAAACTTTATCTGTCAAACGAACGAAGTTCGTGTGAATGCTTTGGAGCGTACGCTCTGCATCCACACCTATGATCTCATCTCCTCTTCCCCTCCGTCGACGATGATGGAAACCATCTGGCTGTCGTGGTCCCACATATGCATGTACATGATAGAGTATCACTATATGTCATCACACCAAAAAAAAAGTCTTTTTGATTCCATATTTAAAAAACACAAAAAAATTAATAATTCAAAAAACAAAGTTTGAGTCGAGATTCATTACCTATCTCTCCATATGCAGAGCCTGGTGGTATGGGCATGTCTGGGTCTCCACAAAAGTCTATCCCTACATAGGGATAGTCATCTATGGTGATGATCTGTCTACACGACCATATAAAGAAGTCTGTTGGGTAGGGGTTGGCCACTCGCCCCCCTCCTAGTATTCGCATGATGTTTACTTAGCGTAGCTGAGTCGGATCTTGAACTCAATGTGGGGCAATCTCAACTCTTGGGCTTAACCCCAACACACGCTCAAAAAAGAAAGCACTCAAGATGCTTCCATAGTCAAAGTTGCTCACATGCCCCATCTTGTAGTCAATAAGTTGTTGTTTCATGTTGCTCAGTAGTGAGGTACTCCAGTCATATATTGTAGGATGCATACAGTCCACTACATAGAACATCAAAGGCCTTGAAGCCTGGTAGAGAGATGCCAATCCCGCTATCCTGCCCAGTTCCAATAGTATGGCCTTTAACCCGATATTTTGGATCGACTTTGTTGGGATTTGACTCCCAACCTTCTATGTATCTGGGACACAAGACACGAAAATGTACTCATCGATAGTGAGTCCACCTCCTAGCCCACGAGACCGTAGGTTTACCACCCCCCCTCTATGGGACAATCTTGTGATAAAGTAAATGTCCTCAACCTCGAGTTGAGGAGCATCCCATCTAACTGAAATGTCTCTGAGTCAGGATCCCAGTAATCCACTAGTAGTTGGAGTAGCCTTGGCTTTTCCCTTAAGCTTCCAAGGTGCCAAAACTTGTATAGTCCACAAGCCCTTAACGTTTGTTGATACATTAGATCAGCTTGCACAACCTCTTCAACAACACCATGTTCATGCTCTCTCCATTCTAGAACCATCTCGCACAAGAATTTTCAAGTTCTATCAGAATTTCCCTTTGAATTTCTTGTTTACGGCCCTGTATGCAACTATTTTTTATACAAATGCATATGTACACGAGTATCATGGTATTTTCTACATATACCCAACCCTATACACAGAAAAATACCTGACTTCTGTGTGGGCTGAAATCACCCCCTTTGGGATGGCCCAAGATTAAAAATTGAACATCAAATTTAAAAATAAAAACATGTAAATGGAAGAGAAGGGCATGAGCTTCTACCTGAACTAGACGAAATGTGATTATGTGGACCGATGCTCCTGGAATCAGGTTCTGAATTTTTTGGTCTCAAATGCACTATGGTGGGTAAATTTTCAAATGGTATGAAAATTTTTATTTTTTCACTATTTTATAGAAATTATTTTGAAAATTTTACCCACTTTCTATAGTTTTGACCTATTTTTGACCATTTTTGGACCCCTTGGACTAATATGGTGTTGTAGGGGGCCATTTTGAGTGCATTTTGTTCGAGTCTTTGATCCGTTCATGCCTATTATAGGTATAATGTATGAACTGGCACATATTTTAGGATTTCACATCTGCCTACATTTTGCATGACCTTATGACCATTTCATTTTAACCTTAGGTACGAGCCCATTCCATGATATCACAGA
>LPNX010237702.1:63988-75396 GCA_001517045.1 Pseudotsuga menziesii | reverse complement strand
ACATTATTTCATTTATTTTGTCTTATTTTCCTAGTCCATGAGTCCCACCATGTGCAAGTTGTCAATTTCCTATCCATAGAGGTCAAACTTGCCATTATTGAATCATGGAGTGCTTTGGAAAGTCCTGGGAATCAAATCTTCTTTATTCCTGGCCTCCTAGGCGCCCTTCTGCTTTTTCTGCTTTGTTGACTGCTTTTCCAGTTTTTAAAGCACATAAAGAAAGCTAGACTAGGTGAGGTGAACCTGTTTTATTCCCCTTTCATCCTCCACTCTTTCCTCCATGCAAAAGCATGTATGAGCTGCCATTTGAACACTCTTTAGCTTTCCCATGCGCCCTTGCTAATTCGTGGGGTCCTTGATAGATTTGGGATCATCTTTTTACACCTATGGGGGATTTGCCTATTTTGGGTAAGCCTGCTTTATGCTAGATTTGGATGCTTCCTTATGCATTCGATTTGCTCATGTATTCTATATATTCAGCAGCCTATGTTATTACAGGGTTGGCTATTGTACACTCAGTTAATATAATTTTGTGTTACAGCTCCATATTCAGTCTCCATTGTTGATAATTTGCATGATCAATTGTTAATTGCTGTGAGTGAAATTAATCTACTACAGGCCTAAATTTCTACATTTAAAAAAAAAATATTGATAAGATATTCCTATAGCGCAAAGGCAGAAACCGTGAACTAGGAGCTCTATAAGACAATCATGGCACTTAAAAATAATGAAATGAGCTCATTCGTGGTTAAAAATTGCAAATGATGGAGTTTTAGCATCTGTAAAAGTGAAATGATACATGTAAGGACCTTGAAATCATTATGAAAAATGTATAAAATAGAGTAAGGATTACACAGGTGAATTGCAGCTGTCCTGAGCCTCGAAGATTGGAAGTTTGTTAAACTTTAATGATAGCACATTCATGGATTTCGTGCTGAGTGAGTGGAAAATTTGACGGGAATACATGAAACTGAGAAGATCATGGTTAATTATTAAATGGTCTGGGTGTAATCATGGCTGTCAAATATGGAATAGTGGAGACCTGTGTGGTATCAATGAGGATAGGGTTGCATATTTTCAGCACTACGAACTATCATAGTGATGGGTATGCCATAAGATCTGGAAAGCCCTAAATGAATCCTAATTTGTATTAACAGAGGATTAGTATGGATCAGGGAAATTAATAAATTGCAGGTTAGGGTACTAAATTTTCTTAGCCTCTAGTTGATTGTTGCAATAAGATACTTTCAAAATAGTTTTAACTATTTTCTTAAGGAAAGAATAGTTAGAGGTCAATGCAGAAAATGAAGAGAAGTGGCAAGAGTAATAGGGCTGAGTCTTCAGATATGGCATGGGCTAAAACTTTTCCTGAATGTGTAAAATTCTTTCAAAAAGTAGGCCCTTGTTTGAATATTTTGGGAAAATCGATGGTTATCATTCAGAAGTTTCATATGGGTTTGCTCAGGGGTTAGATAAATATATAGTCATTTTTAACACCCTAAGGATTGAATTGAATAGAGAGTTGATTGCATAAGCCATTGGTATAGCTGACGAGGGTGAGTTTTGGTTCAAGAAAGTGCCATTTACCTTTAATTCATAGAATTTCCTATTGCCTGATGTTGTAGCAGATTGGGGTAAGGGGGTTTATATACAGAAGTTCAAGCCTGAATGGAGGGAGTCAATTAAAATTTTGTAGAGTTATATAACCTATGAGGGAAGATATGCCTCTGTTTTTAAATATCACATTAGGTTTCTACAGCACTTAAGTCATGAATCAAAGATGAATCTTCCATTTTTCTTCCTAAAAATCTTACAGAACATGTCAAGAAGCATGAGAGAACATCAAAATCACACTAAAGAATCCATTTTTCACCATGGATTGATAAAATTGATTATCAGTACTGTGCTCCAGAAAAAAGGTAAGAATTGGGATTACTTTTTGTTCTGGTCAGGGTTTCAATGTGAAAAGGAAAACTAGTAAAAAATTATACAGATGAATACATCACATAGTCTTGTTAAAAGGTTGAAGAAAGAGGTCATAATTGAAACATTAAAAGAGACTAATTATGTGGAATCTTCAACAAAGAAACTTGAAGAGCATGTAGGTGGACAACAAAAGAAGATTGAAGAAGATAATCATTGAAGATGACACAACAAATACTTTTGATGAAGATATGAACCAGGAAGAATATAAATGTGTTTTAGAAAAAGAGCAGATTCCTACAGATGTACATGAATAAAGAAAGGAGATCCCAGTGCTTGATAAATTGAGGGTTGATAATACACAAAGCTCGAAAGAAGGGTTTGAAGAAAAGCTGGTCATGAAATGAGTTAAAAGAGAAGTTGTTCAGCTAGCAACTATAAACATCAAGGTAAATCTCTGAGTATGCTAGGAGAAGTAGGAGTAGGTTGGAGACCTAAAAATAGGCCTAAGAACAAGTTGAGGTTAAATATGAAAAAGATTTTAAATCCCAAGCTACCTCAAGGGAAATTTACAATATTAGAAGATTCGTCTTCTCAAGATAATTTCGAAGAGGATAAAATCTTGAATGTTAAAAAAATCATGAGTAAGAAATAGGATTCATTGATTGTTAATTCATCCTTAGTAAATCATTTAGTGATGTTAGAATCATGTGTAGGTAAAGGGAAAATTGCAGAACGATCAATCCAGTGCAATTGTGAGGGTGTTGAGTCTCCAGATATTCCTGTAACAGTGACAGAGCAACAGAAAGAGGATGATGAGGAAATTTTCAAGAAGTTAAATGTCCCTTGGTTCCCAAAATGATCTTATTCATTTCAAGAAGGGGAAGTCATAGATTCAGAGAAGTAAAATCTTCAGAAAAGTATTAAACAGTACAAGTACCAAATAGATTTTCTGAATAAAACAAATGAAGGATTGGTAATGGAAAATAGAAGGTTAAGAGAAGATATTGAGGATGTTAATAGCCATTATCAAGAGTTGATTGTGGTTTCGAATGAAGGATTAAAGAGGAAAAGGCAGACACAAAACATGTGTAAAGAGTTGGAGAAGAAGATCCAAGATTTAACTTAGCAGAATCAAGAGCTATCAAAGAGAGTTGAAAACCTAGAAGCTGAGCAGCAAAGAACCAAAAGAAAGACACAATCTATGGAGGGGATAGCAATTTTGGCTAAAGTTGCCAAATATTTTTAAAGGGTTATTGATGACAAGTGTCTTTTAGTTAACTTTTGTAAAGATAATAGTTTCTTTCGGAAAACCTTTACTTTACTAGATGTTTCGATATTCTGACCTAAAAGGTAGTTAATTAGTTAAGTAACTATTTTTTTTAGGATGTAACCAAGATAAAATGAAAGTAATTAGAATGACCAGGGGTTCGAATTTTTGTACAAGGGGAGGCTTCCAAGCTAATGTATACAGAGCTGAGTTCAAAAACTCTTATCTATTCTTTATGACTGATTATGATATATATGCAAGCTATAAGCCCATTTTATTATGTCTGCTAGTTTCATTTATGATTGGTGTAGTCACTCAGTTGACAAATTCATTTCTTTTTTGATGTTATTATTCATGGAATACTTGTGAATTGTGGGTGAAACTCAGTATTGTGCTTCTGTTGTTTCTGGTTTATATTTCATATATTATACATCTCAGACCTTTACTGTTACATGATTTAGTGTTTGTGTTAGCCTCATGAGATTTTTCCCATCTTGTTAACAAACTGTAAAACCAGAACCCTAAAAACCTATTTTACTTAGTTTTATTTTATGAGATTGTGTTGGCTTGTTCTTTAGTAGTCTGAGAACAATTTCTCGAACTAACGATATATATATGATTATTTGTGTTGGGCGTGGACCTTGAAGCACATGATTGATGAGATGTTTTGTGTTGAGCGAGGAGCGCTGGAGCACATGAGTAGTTAATGTTGTGTTGAGAGAGAAGCTTTGGAGCACATGAGTATTATATTTGTATTGAGCGTGAAGCTTTGGAACACATGAAAAGATAAGTTGAAAGTGTTGGGCATAAGCACTAGAGCCTTCCATGTTGATGTTTAGCATAAGATCTGGAACATCTGGTCCTTGGCCATTGTATTCCTAGGTGTATCGTACAAGTACATCCTAGCATTAGCGTTGAGCGAAGAGCTCTGGAATAGAACTAAGTTTGTAACTCCTTATTTTTAGCATTGAGTATGGGCTTTGGTAAGCGCTAGGAGTTGCTAAAAATAATTAATGATTCCCGAGTGAAAATGACTTGAGAAAAATATGGATCTCATCAGACTTATTTATAAGTGATTAAATTAAATTTCAAAATTCCGTATTCACATCAAAGTATTGAACAACTATCATGTTATACGAGGAATCCAACATGTAAGGATGAGCCTAGCATAGTAGACCTAACCATCTACCTGATGACCTTAACGAAAAAAGTGTCATAAGTAAAAGGATCACAATATGTGATTCCCCAAGACAAATGTTAACAAATGTTATATTATTATGTATTTTATACATGGCATGTATAGAGAATAAATATAGTAATAATTTTAATTATGTGAGAAAGAAGGAAAAGTTCCATATATTACTAAGGTAAAAATTAAATAGTATAATATCTATAAAAGTCCAATTAGGAACTAGATAAAATTTCCTAAGTTAAAATATTAAAAGTACTAAATTAAATAAAAAGGGTTAAATCAAGATATGAAGCATTTCTTGATTTAACTGCCCCTTTGACTGAAAAGCCTGTCTATAAAGTCTCAAGCCAAGGAAAGGCTTGGGGACATCATCTATCTTTTGGATTCATTATTCTGCCTGTTTTAATTTTCTCAAATAATTCTTGGAGAACAATTTCCTGAAAGGAAAAGGAGAACTGATCCAAACCTACTATACCATTTAGGGAAACCCTACCTTATGAGCTCTAAGCTACTTGCATGTTAGAACCAGTGCGGGGGTATCCAGATTGAAACCAGGAATGGTTCTGGGTCATGGTTGGGTGGAACGTGGTAGTTCCCAAGGGATTCAGTCATCTAATACAAAGGTCAGATCTGCCTATGAATTGTTAATGCTAGCTATTTGAGTGTGCAGGTTTCAACCATTAAAGGAGCTTAAATTTATAGCTATGAGATCCTAGACTGCCTTTTTCATTTTCTAGAATAAATGCCAGATAAATTAGGAAAATGTTTACATTATAGATTCTACCCTATGTGTTTTTTTTCTGTTTGAAACTTCTAGGGTTTAAGTTTCCTATGCTAGATTTATCCAGGGTTTGTTCGTTTAGTTCACTTCTATAAATTTAATTCATGTATAAATATCTATCAAGGGTTTTTCCCCTTAAATTTTTACTTCGGTATTATATTTACTATTTAAATATGTGCTTCCTACAAACTAGGTTTTATTTCAGATCTTTTAAATAGTTGTTCTTTGGCCTACATAGTCTATTGACAGATTTCAATTGTTAGTAGAGCCACATTTAATTAAAACTAGTTCAGATCTAAATTTTCATTTATGTTAGGTATAACTCCTGATTCAATATTATTCCATTGCTAATGCATTCATTTATACATTAAAGGCAGTGGTTGAGCTTCACCTTCCTATGTAACTGTTCAGCTTCCTACATAACTATTTATTTATTTATTTACATAATATAATCCCGACGGATTATATTCTAACAATCCCCCTCTTAATCCGAAGGGGTGTTCGTAAGTCCGAGCATGTTTCTGAATCTTTCAAACTTTTCTCATCCAAGCGCTTTGGTGAAGATGTCTGCAACTTGATCATTTGTGGAACAATGTCGAAGATGGACTGTATTGGCCTCTACATGATGTCGAATCAAATGATACTTTGTGTTGATGTGTTTGGTTCGATCATGGAATCTAGGATTCTTAGCCAGCTTGATTGCAGAAGTGTTGTTGACCAATAATGGAGTGGAATTTTCTTGTTTTTCTTGCAAATCTTCAAGTATCTTCCTGATCCATACTATTTCTTTCATTGCTTCAGCTGCAGCCACATATTCTGCTTCTATTGTTGAGTCTGCTGGAACTGACTATTTGTGTGATCTCCATGAGACAGCTACTGATCCAAGACTCATAGTGTATCCAGAAGTTGATACTCATGTCTCCTTATCGCCATCAAAATCTGAGTCTGAGTACCCAATAAGTTTGAAGTCATCCACTTTAGAGTACTTGAGTCCAATGTCTTGAGTCCCCTTCAAGTATCTTAGAAATCTTTTTGCAGCTGACCAGTGTCCTTCACAAGCTTTATGCATGAACCTTGAAAGTATGCCAACAACATAATAAATATATGGTCTAGTTGTTGTAAGGTAGATAAGAATTCCTACCAGTTGTCGATACTTGGTCATATCTTCAAATTATTTTCCTTCGCTTGATGTGAGCTTCATTTTCTGTTCCATTGGAGTAGATATAGGATTGCATTCTGTCATGTAAAATTTGTTTAGTGGTTCTCCAACATATTTTTTATGAGATAGGAATATGTACTTAGGATGTTGAGTGACTTCAATTCCTAAGTAATAGTGGAGATGTCCCATATCTGTCATTTCAAAGATCTTTTTCAAATCTTTCTTTATGGATGCTATATAGCTCTCATTGTTCCCTGTCATCAAAATATCATCTACGTACACCACAAGATACACAACAGATCTTCCAACTTTCTTTATAAATATTCTTGCATCATCAAGATCAAAATGTTCAAAATTTAACTTCATAAGATGCTCGGTTAACTTTTCATACCATGCGCGAGGTGCTTGTTTTAGGCCATACAAGGATTTGACAAGCTTGCATACCTTTTGTTCTTTTCCTTTCACAACAAAGCCTTCTGGCTGAGACATGAAGACATTCTCTTTCAAGTCTCCATTCAAGAAAGCAGTCTTCACATCCATTTGATGAACTTTCCACCCTTTCTGAGCAGCTAAAGAGAGGAAGGTACGGATGGTAGCCCATTTTGCTGTAGGAGAAAATGTTTCTTCATAGTCAATTCCTTCTTTCTATGCATAGCCTTTTGCTACAAGCCTCGCTTTGTGCTTGTCAAGTGAGCCATCTGATCAGTATTTGTTCTTGTACACCCACTTGCGGCCAATTGGTTTGGTTCCAACTGGAGGGTCAACCAGCTTCCAAGTTCTATTCTTCATGAGTGCATCATACTCATTTTGCATAGCTTCTTTCCACTCAGCTCGAGTAGAAGCTTCTTCAAAGGAAGTTGGTTCAAAGTTAGCAGATAAATTAAATTCACAATCAAATGATACATCCATGTCATCACCTGAATTATCTGCTCCTCCTCCATCTTCATGTCTTTTCGAGCTTCTCGTTCCCGTCTTTCCAACTTCATCTGGATGGACACTTTCAAGTGTCTTTGTGGCCCATTTAGGAATCTTCCATGATGGTCCTGGTTGATCAGTTGGTGGTGCTTCATCATTGATTGAGAGTCTTTCAATTCTCTCAATCACATCATCCAGTTGAACCTCTTGTTCAAGTGAAGTAGCAGGAACTTCTTCATGCGGGGGAGTTGGTGCTTCATATGGAAATTCCAAAGGTTGATCCAGAATAAGAATTCCCCCTTCAATGTTTGGAATTTCATATTCATTTTCAGAATATGTCTTTGGATGAGGATAACTTTCCAAATGATCAAGCTATCTCTCAATGAACTGGTCATTTTTATTAGTTTCAAGAAAAATGACATCTCTGGAAATAACAAATTTCTTGTTTACCTCATCATACAAATGGTATGCCTTGGAGTATTCTTCATACCCCAGGAAAATGCATCTTCTCCTTCAAGCACCAAGCTTGTTTCTTTGCTCCTTTGGAATCAAGGCATAACAAGTGGAACCAAAAAATCTGAGATGCCTGACTGAAGGGAGATGGCCAAACCACATTTCATGTGGAGTCTTGTTATCAATCACATTTGAGGGACTTCTATTTCTCAAATAGGCTGCACATTTTACTGCATCACCCCAAAACATTAGTTTTACATTATTGAAAAACATCATTGAGCGAACCATATTCATTCTTTCTGCTACACCGTTTTGTTGAGGATTGTAGGGAACTGTAGTCTGATGTGCAATTCCATGTTGGCGAAGATAATATTCAAAAGCATTAGAAGTGTATTCTTTCCCATTATCAGTACGAAGTGTACCAATTTTTTATTGTGCTTGTTTTTCTATCAATGCATGAAAATATTTGAATGTTTGAAATGCTTCTGATTTTGTCTTTAAACAGTAAATCCAGCACATTCTTGAGTAGTCATCAACAAATGTCATAAAATACTTATTCCCATTTGCTGAAGGTGTTGGCATTGGGCCACATAAATCAGAATGCACTAATTCTAATTTCCTACTTGCTCTGAAATTAGATTCATGGAATGGGAGCTTACTATGTTTCCCTAATATACATGCATCACATTTGTTCTTCTCTTTGGGAATGGTGGGAAAACCAAATACACCATTCTTTCTCAACAAATGAAGACTTTTATAATTTAGATGACCAAATCTTGCATTCCATAATGAGCTAGATGACATATTACCTTCTCCATGCTGAGAGAGGTAGGCATAGTTTTGAAATCTTGCGGATGAACCCTTGAGCTTCAGCAGCTTTCCATCTTCGTATCCAGTCATGATGACTTGGTTGTCAAAGGACTTTCTTATTTCAATGATTCCATAAAACATGTGGATGTAATGGCCTTGCTGTTGAATTTCCACCATGGACAGCAGGTTTCTTTGCAACTCTAGAAGATAAAGAACGCTCTTCAACAAGAAATCAGGGAATCTAGGCATCTTCAGTCGAATGGTGCCCATTCCCTTTGGTTTAATACTTGACTTATCTGCAAAGTAAACTATGCCATCTATTGTTTCATTAAGTTCTTCAAAACAATCTTTTCTAAATGTCATGTGTGATTTTGCACCAGTATCAAGCAACCAACAATCTTTGTAAGATGAAAGTGAAGTCATTTCATTAATTCCAAGATTACAATGTGCAACAATACAATGGGCAGAATTAGAAGACTTACTAGCATCTTGATTTTTACTGTCATCTTTCCTCTGGTTATGCTTGTCTTTGATGGAGTCCCACGAATCCCAACACTGATCTGATGTGTGCCCAGTCTTTCCACAACGCTTGCACTGCAAATCTAATCTTTTGGTGAAGTTATTTCTGCCCCCTCTACCTCTGAAGTTTCTTCTTCCTCTGCATCTCTTGCTGCTTTCTCCTTTGGGATGATCTTTGGATTGGTCTTTGGTGTGGTTCTTTGATTTTTGAGCAAAGCAAAGTGATTATCCAGTAGGCTCGGTTGTCTTCTTACCAAAGGATTTCTCTCTGTCAGCTATCTTTTCTACCAGGGTGTCAAATGTTAGTGATTTGAACTTGTCACTAGCTTGCAATGACTCAAGATAGTTGGAGTGAGTAGGATACAAAGATTTTACAAATGCTGCAAGAGGAAGATCTGGTTTCATACTAGAGGCTTGAATCTTGTGGATGATAGCTTTGATTTCAGAGGAAACTAACATAGGATCATTGTCTTTTACTTCAAGACTGAATAATTTTAACATTAGTTGAATAACTTCCATTTTAGAGTGTGAATCATACAATTCTTTTAATGTTTTTAGTGCTTCAAAACATGATTTTGCAGGAAATATGTGCTGGCTCACCTCTTCACTGACCGTGGCAGTGATTACTGCTAAAGCTTTCTTGTCTTTTGTTCTCCAAATGGCCTTCTCTTTCTCGGATTCTGGAGGTTTAGGATCTCTGGTTATGGTCTTTTCGGCTGCTGTCCCTATTGTGGTGCCTTCACAAATGCCGTCCCAAAGGTCATTGTAGATGAAGGCAGATTTGATCTTCCTCCACCATTCTGAATAGGTGTCTTTGCCGGTGAGAGTGGAACCAACTATAGACGCCATAGATTGCATCTTTTACAACTGTTAGTGTAATGAACTTAATATGACAAAGATAAATAGAGAAAAACAAAAACCTTGTAGGTCTACAGTCTCTGCCAAGGTGATTTACAATGTTAATATCTCAACTTCAAGTTTTTAAAAATGATACAATGACAGAGAAAATATTACAACCAACAGTCAACAATTATCTCAGCTCTTCGCAGATTTCAAAATCCAAAACTTTATGCATTCAACTTGATGGGCAGTCTCAGCATAAAAGATAGGTATTAGACCAATCTTCAAGTCGCAACATACAACGCAGCATACAGTCACCACGCAGCAGGCACCAGGCAGTCTCCACGCAACATACAATGCAGTATTCACCAGTTCAATATATCAGTCAGCAGTCTCCCCACGTAGGCAGCAGTCTCTCCTCACCACCGCACCAGGCAGTCTCCACACAAAAATCTAGGGTTTTTGCATTATCACCAAGCAATTTATCTTTATGCACTGAGTCCTTCACATCGCCTTCAGACTTCAAGGCAATCTCTAATGCAGTCTTTCACAGTCATGCTCCATGCAGTCTTTCATTGTCATTATCCACGCAGGCTCTTCATGCAGCTTCAATGCATCTCGCTTCACACAGCACACTCTTCAACAAGCCTTCATCATATATCACGCAGTCTCTCCACGAGTAGGTTCTCCACGAGCAGTCTCTTTACGTGGGATCTTCAACTTCAGTCACCATTCAATATTCAATGCATAGCTTTCATGCAGATATATATGTAGGATATATATCACAACCATCCAGTCTTCAATGCACAATCACTCCACACAGCTCTTCAATGCAAGGTATACAAACGGGCCTCCACGCTTCCTCAACTCCCTGATAGGTATATGCACGAGCCTCCACGCTTAGGGTTTGTGTATTCAGAAAACTCATTCCTCCACGCTATATCTAGAAAATTCCCGTAGTACATAACATCCCTCCTCAACAAAGTCAACTCACATTGTTTTTTACTGCTAGATATTCTTTCTTCTGGACAAAAATATCAAAGAATACAGTAATAAATCGCCAAAACTCTAGACCGATTTTATTCAATAGATCTCGACAGTTCTCAAACAGAACAGTCGATCTCCCCTCGAGACACAAAGTGTGTGATAGGGAAAGCTTTAATTTTCATTCATGGTAACCCGCATTTATTTTAGTGCCAGAGTGATGCAATAGCAGATATACACTATCGAGTCAGCATATAAGTTTGGACAGTAGTTAGGGTTCAGGGAGTCTCTTAGGTAAGAGAGGGAAATGGTTCGCTCAACGCACAACATGGTAGTGAATACATTCAACAGAACTCTCAAACTTTCCTCACTGGATATGGGACCATGCATGATAACGCATATGGCAGATTGGCGACTGGCAGGCAGCTCTGAAACGAATTGACAAAGGGAAAAATGGAGGTCTTGCAATGGACTGGCAAGCAGAATGCCAGGACTAAAATGCAGCAGGCATGAGTTATGGAAAATAGCCAAGCTCTGATACCACTTGTTAGGTATAACTACC